>OX424574.1:40948344-41154844 GCA_949152435.1 Gastracanthus pulcherrimus
TTAAGAGAAACAAAAAAATTAGCCCTGAGACATTAAGTTTCACCATGTATATGCAGAGTAATGCTGATCCACGCACGCACGCATACGTATACGCACACACACACACACACACACACACACACACACACAAACACGCACACTCACACACACACAAACATGCACAACCACTAACACTCACACTCATGCACATTCACACACACATTTTCTAAAAATAGTGTATTTTGATTTCTTAAGTTGTTTCTAACGTGCTTTTAGCAAAACTTTTTTTTTTACTATCACAAAGCTTCCTGTTTGAGGAAGCAAAAATTGTTCCAACAAAATTATGCTGTAACAAGTAAAAATATTGTCAATTAAAAAAATATTCAGTTATATCCCAATTATTCTTTTTATTTTTTAACCAATTTTAATGTTTCGGAGCTTGTTTTATTAAAAATATTTATCTACAAAATTAACCAAATAAAATTGTAAAATAATTAAAGACATCTGTAATAAGAGAAAGCTAATTGTTTATAAAAATTTTCTTTTTTACTTATAAATAATTAGCTTTCTCTTATTACCGATAAATTGTTTTATAATTTTCTTTCATTAACTTTGTAGATAAATGTTTAAAGAATAAAATAACCCCCGAAACATTAAACTTGGTTAAGAAATTAAAAAAATATTTGGGGTATAAGTAAATTTTTTTTATATTTGACAATATTTACACTTATGACCTTACGATTTTGTTGGAACAATTGTTTTTATCATGTGGTTATACACTCTCATCAAGTATATTTCATATTTATATCATATGGCCTTATATATGACCACTATATATGTAGAACGAAAGATTCTAAACAAACAATATTATGTCTATTATAGCAATACCTGATTCACAACTTTCCAAGAAAAAATTGTTCAATAATGATTACTTATAATGTGTAAGAGGGCATGAAAAGTATACATTTGCTTGCCTATAAGTACTTTTTTTTAGGAAATCAACGTTGAACTTATTACAATAAGTCTACAGAAGGACTATGTGCTAATTCACATTTTAAATAGTAACATACACTTTTAATTATTAGTTTATCTTTCTTGTACTTAACAATACCTATCTATTTAAATTCTCGGGTGACGTCAAAAGAAATTCTTTCCAAGTGCCATATTGTGACATCATTCACTAATGATTTGTGAACTACGATAAGTTTATCAATAATAATGGTATTTAAAAAATGCAAATAGCTTAATACATTGTAACTTAAGATATTAAATAAACAAATTCTCTATTTTTTATTTTTATTATAACAGGTTCAACTTTGAGCTCTCTAATAACTTTAATTTTTATTTTTATCGTATATATATATATATATATATATATATATTGCTACACGGAGAGAATTTTCTATTAAAAATTATGACGAAATTCACAGTAAAAATTACCGTGAATGACTATAAAGCTAGGACACTCTAACTTTCCGGCAGTTTTTGTTGATATTTACGATAAATTTTACCGTACTGAAGGGTAAAATTTGCCTGCCGCAGAGTAAAAGTTCCCTGTACGAATCTTAGAGAAAGCCAAAATTTGTGGTAATATTTGTACGAAATATTTCTTAAAAATCTGGATTTTCTTCCAATTGTTGTAGCAGTATCATTAATACTTAAATAAGTAGTACATTATACACATTTATATTTGAGTTAACCTAAAATGTGTACACGCTCAGTTGTTTCCTTTATCAGCTGTCTTCTTTTTCTCAAATCAGGCAAATTTTACCATTCAGTGCGGTAAAATTTATAGTTTGTGCAGTAAAATTTGTAGTCAATGAGGTAAAGTTTTTAGTAAAATATCAGTTAAAAGTGCCAGAAAGTAGGACTGTCCCAGCTTTATAGTTATTTACGGTAATTTTTATCCTGAATATCGTTATAATTTTTATTAGAAAATTCTCTCTGTGTATAAGATACAGCTAAAATTCGATTTTTTATGCCTTTTTGACGTTTATTTTTCGTTTTTCTCGACAAACTTTGTTTAAACGACGGTAACGTAAAATATGTTAAATGTAAAAAAGTTGTATTCGTTTAAATGACACTAACATAAAAAATGTTAAATGTAAAGAAGTTGTGTTTTTTTAGATCTACACCTTTACTGTGGAAAATTTAGTAAAAAAATAAAATTTCATGATGCAAATAAAATTTAATTCAATTTCCGTTAAGTATTTAAAATAGTCGTGAATTTTTTCAGATTCTTTTAAACCCATATATTTAAAGTTGTTTGAAGCTAAATATGACTTTATTGCCAAAATGTACATTTTAATAATTTTTTTAACAATATTTCATGTTATTTTGATTCTTTTTATATAAATATTGTACTTCTGTCATTTTGCGACTGTGGCAGTCACTTTTGTCCTGAAAAAAGCTATATTCATGATTTTTGGTGTAATGGTTCAACTGATCAAACACACTTTTTTGGAATTTTAAGTTTTAAAATGAGTTTAATTAATCGAAAGGGGCATTAAAAGGGTTTGGAACCATTTTTTATGAAAAATTGAGAAAATTTTCTAGAAAATACCTTGTTGCTATTTTTAAAGATATTTAATTTTGTTGAATTAATGGAGGTTGAAATTTGCTTAAAAAATGTAAAAAATGCCTACATGCTCATATTTAGCCTTGATACCAAGAGAAACATTTTTACCGAAGTAATAAAAAACAATTTTTTTTTATTTCGTTTTCCCAGATAATCATCCATATATATTGCTAAAAACACAAACGTAATTAATGAAGCATGCTTTATTAAAATAATACAGACGTTAAGTAAACAAAACAAAATACGCATTATAGGATACGTAATGAATGTATCCCACCCTCTTCTTTTAAAATTAGAAATCATCTACTATTTCTATTTTGGCAAAGTTTGCAGTTGACTCACTTTCGGACACTAATATCCCTAAAATTCGTACCTGAAACGTAACGATAAAACTTACGTGTACAGTCGTATTGTTGAATGACGCTTAGAAAGAGAGATAAGATGCAGATAATATTGAACAACTTTTCGAATGTAAAATATATGTTGGTATCAAATTTTTCTAAAAATAATATTTAAGTACCTATACATTTTAAGAAATATTTTATTAATAATTTGACGATTGAAAAGTCTTTAATTACATTCGCGTACAATAGTATCAGTAAAAATGTATTTAATCCTTCAATGCCCAGACCCTTTTTTAGTTGAAGAAATGTGTTTCCTATTATTTAATCACCTTTCATTTAGCCCCAAACTAAGAAATACATCCTTATGAAAAAAACGGTAATATTATTTTTATAGAAGCGAAATCAAAAAACATATTTTCGATATTCCTGATTTTAAATTAGGTATACTTAATCAATTAATACATTAATCTCATATTATTAGTACCTTTATATAAATACCCATTGATAGAAATACAAATAGAATCGTTTTACTCGTTTTTTTCAACTGAAAACTGCAGCGTCATAATACGCATTACTTTAACGCTCATCACTATGCACAATGTCGCGTTAAATTTTTTTTGTAAGAAAGTAAATACACTTTTTTTTGGTTCTTTACCGGCATCAAAAATTCTATTTCCATATAAACTATGAAACTAAATCAGTAAAAACCTTAATTTACCTATTACGGTTGCTTTACGGAGGTTTAAAACGGGCGGCCTTTAGAGGCTATCTGATGGGCATTAAACAGTTAACATGCTAAATTTCTATAAACACCAGTTTTCTAACAATTTCTATAATTTAGCAGTGGAATAATATTTTTAGTTTAACATGGTATTACGTTTATTAAAAATATAGATATGTTTGTGTACCCTGATAAGAAATTAACGTGCGGAGGGTGGATCTCAAAATAATATAAATATTGATATAATCATTTATTTCTATATAATAATATGATATACTATATTATATGAAAGAAGAGCACTTCAAAAGAAGAGAAATAAAATTTTGAAACAAATTTCGATATGAGAAAAGTAGATATTGTCAACTATATAAAGATTCTAAAAAATCACTGGAATCTTTTATATTTTTTATCTAATTTGAATTTTAAAGGTCTCATTTTGTTCCTTGAATAATTTCAGGGGGACTTTCTGATAGAAAAGTAGAAAAATACTTAAAATCCGAGAAGTTACATCCAATTGTTCATACTTACGCGTGTATGTATTTATAAATAAATGTATTTGAAATTCTCCAATGAGCTTAGCGAAAACGCGTGTTCGATTCAATGAAACCCAATAAAATTGCAGTATTTCAAAAAAATTCAAACGCATTCGACTAGAAATTACCCACGTTGAGTGTACATAATTTTGCATGTACATATTTTGATTATTTCGCAATGTTTCTATAGGTACAGTTCCTTGAAATTATTCAAGAAGAAAATGAGATCTTTAACATTCAAATAACATAATAACTAAAAAAACCGCTGCCAATTCATTGGCACTTATAGCTTACTCAAACCTAGTTAATCATTCCCATATGAAATTGTTCTAACATGAATGTGATATGTCCCCACTGCCTTTTTCTCCTTATTTATTGAAAAGTCATGAATATATTTCGACGGTAGGGGAGTGTATGGAGCTGGATCAGGAGGAAGTGCGATTTTGCGAGCGCGTGCGTTGGTTTCCTTCCCCTCCGTTGTACACAATAAGTCTTTCTACAAAGAGTCACGACATAAGTCCTTATAATCTAGGCAAATAAATTAGCCAAAGGATACAAAAAAGCTACATTTCTGTAAACTTTCAGCAAGATTCATGCTGCTTTACTCCGGTTATCGTGGGACATAGAAAATCAATTTTTTTACAAAATGATTTTTTTTCTCAAGAATAAAAAATAAAATGATTAAAAAATTTAACTAAATATTTTTCTCGCTATTACTAATTTCCTCAAATTTTTTCAAATATTTTCCGTCATATTTTTGTGAGATATAACTGTTTGAAAAAAGATATGACGGTCTCCTGTATAATGAGAGAAAGGAATAAGGTTATCCATAATTTCGGGTCGCAAAATATAGGTAATTTCATGCCCTTTCAACCAGGATAAATTAATTTGGTATAAAATTAACAAAGTGGCGACCAATTAAACAAAACGAAAGAAATCGATTTTTTTTGTTTAATTGACTTGGTTACCACTTTGTTAATTCTTTTACCAAATTAATTTTTCCTAGTTCCTGACATAGCCATTCATACACAGATTAATAATCTTTCTTATTTTTTTGTTTTCGTCATCCTGGAGGGGAGTTATTGTGCTGACCGTGGGTTTTACGCGCAATTTTGAATGTAAATAAAACCGTCAGATAAAAAAATTTTTGTAAATAAAATAATATGATTATATAGCAAAAGAGGAAATAAATAAAATAAAAATATTACATGTTAATAGCGTTTCTAGATTTTGAGAAAAAAATTCTTAAAATCCACCTTTCTCTTTTAGTCGCCAAAGAGGTAGGTTATGCCTTAAATCACACACCACCGTAATATACGATAATAGTGTACTTTTTAGAAACTATTTGAACATAGGTATAACGAGTTTTAAAAATTTAATATTATTATTTTCGAAATCGTAAAAATTTTCCATTTGCCAATTCTGTTCATTCAGTATTTTAAATATAACTCTCCTCTTTTTATTCATTTCCTCAAATGTAGAGGTCAATGTATTACACAAAATGACTGAGTCGTTTACAGTTTACCAACTACTATGCAATGAAAACAAATATTTATTTATACTTTTATTTCCCAATTTATCCACTTAAAGATTTAAATACCAATAAATACTTTCGTAAATATTTAGATGAATCATTTGTAAATGGATTTAAAAAATTATAGTACAAACTTACTTAAAAATCGTCGTAAATTATCAGTATAGCCTTGACAATACTCAGTAAAGCTAATTAGTCAAATTGTTGAGATAACACAAGTATTTGGTAATCAAATGAGATGATTGTGCAATGCTACTGAAAATAGCGTTTTCACGAAAAATTATATTTACAATTTTAGATAAATACAAAAATTACTTATAATATCTTATACCTACCTAGGTATATCTCTAATTTCTTAAATATTCTAGAATAATTGTCAAAATCTTACAAACTTCTTCACTTTTATATTTTTATGCAAGTTTTCCCAATTACTTTTTGATAAACAACTTCTGATGTTTATATCGAAGAAAATAGTTTTGTCTCGGAAAATAAATTCTAAAAATAAGAAAATCTTGGAGGTTTGACGCTGCAAATTACATATGTTGCAGTATATCCATATAACCATACGTGCCATTTTTACTCAAAACTTCACATTTTTATGTTCATTCAATTTGTTTAAGAAAAAAATTTATTTCATTAAAGACTACATAATTGACTTGTAATGTATTACTAAAACATATGATTTAGAAGTGCAACCTATATTAAATGAATCGTATTTTATAATTAATAATTAAGTTAGAATTTATCACATAAATACATAAAGAAATAAATAAATAAGTAAATAAATAAGTAAATAAATAAGTAAATAAATAAATAAATAACTAAATAAATGAATAATAAATGATTATATAAATATATAAATAAATAAATGAGTAAATAAAAAATAGTATTTTCATTCAGGAAGTGATTTTAATAGTGGCATTCAGTATTTATTTTTTCGATGCATAGAAAAATGTTTGTGGGCAGCGTGGACGTCGTTCGTATTTATTTATATTTCGTAAGAAAACGAAATCAGTAGAAGGGACTAGTTTTACGTGTCCCAAAGGCGTAGAATACTACGATTTATACTGTTAGCAGTATATCAACGAATACACTTTCACATTTAAATTGGAGCATCTTTATTTTGCATTCGAAAAATGACCAATTATTTGCAACCGAAAAACATTTAACAAAAATTGGTTTAAAAATTCAAAACCTTCGCCAACTCGGTCTCAAAAAGTATAACGGCATCATCCCATCGAAATTCCGAAGATCCTTTCACAGGCATTTCAGTTGTCCACCATGTGAAAATCGCCGCAATAACCACACAAAAAAGTCGCCATCAATCACCAGAAAGCCCAACTCACTGTATATACATTAAAGAGAGCCGAGTTACGCAAAAATAAACATTAAAAATACGCAACAAAAAAGAATACACGCGAAGACATTGTACCTCAACAATGTATATAAAAACAAAAACCAAACACAGATATAATGCATCACATGGAGAAACATAAAATAAAAATGCGTCGACGATCGTTGACAGAGAGAGAAAAAAAGCCAGCGCGCAAAGAAACTGTCCAAGTACAGAGAAAAGTCGACCAAAAAAGAAAAAAAAATGAAACGTAAACTGTATAACCTCTGGTTCGCTCACCTAACGGCAGAAGCTCGTTTTCCTCGGCAGCTTAGCAGCACGGCAGCACTTCTCTGGCATAACCTGGATGCTCTCTGCCTCTGTCTCTCCCCCAACTGGCAGCGCAGGAATGATAATGTTATAGGGTGGCACTGTGGCAGGCTCCGCAGTCTGCACACGCAGCACCCCGTCGACAAATAGGAGCGCGCCCGCCAGGCACAATAGAAATAGAAGAAAAAAAAGGAAAAAAAAACTACTTGGTCGTTGACGACGACTATCGACGAAACAAACGTGCGACCGTCCGCAGTCACATATCTCTCTCTCGATTCCCTGTTTTCGGAGAGAGACACCCTTTTTTTCTTTACTCCTCTGCTCTGCTCCCTTTTAACACACGAGCACAACACACACGTGCACACCTCACAAAAACATGTACGATTCAACGGCACGATGATTCGACGACGATGCCACTGCACAGCACTGCACTGCACTGCACAGCACGATTTTTCCTTTCTTCGAGTAGCGAGAGAGCGAGGGCAGAAAAGTGCTGATTGCACGCGCACCTCGTGGAGGGTCAGAAACGGAAAGAAAGAAGAAGTCCGAGGAGGGAGGGCGAATTAAAAGTGCATGCACACGTGAGCGAGAGAGAGAGAGATGGATGGATTGCTAGCACACACAGAGAGAGCTATAATAGAGAAAGAGAAGGAAGGAGGAGGAGAATAAAAGCGCGAGTGTATATGTGTGGCGATGACGCGACGTTCGCCTCGAGTCTCGAGTGAGAGGCACACGCGCACCACACAGTCTACTGTGTTTTCTGTTGCTTTTTCCGTCTGATTTTCAGCTTCTATATCCTTGTTATACTTTGTTCACAGCGAGGAGAAGCTTTTTTCCGCGCTGCTCTCTGCTGCTGCTGCTGCTGCCTGCCCCTGCAGCGTACAATTCGGCCGCGAGATGACGCGCGAGCGTCGCCCGCGATCAGCTGATTCGGCAGTGGGGCGCATGTCCCATATAGTGCGTGAGACGGTCCGTTTTAGGTTCGACCGCGTGTTCTCCGTCCTTTTTCTTTTTAAAGGCCGACTCTGCGATTCGTTTGTCAGCTCGCTCGCGCTTTTTCTGCGGGTGTAGTGGGCAATGTGTACCTAGGCATGCGAGACTTTTCAGTGCGGAGGAAGGAATTATCTCGCTCGATGCGGCGTGTGACACAACACGTGTCCGCTGCGTTTAGTGCCGTAAATATACGTATCTTCACTATTGGTTGTTCTTGTTAAGTATATGTTTTCGATTAGAATTTTATGAGAGAAAGTATCCGGATGCTTTTTAGTTAAACTGTTTGAGTGGTTGAGTTTGGGCTAACTAACTCTTCGTGCTTTATTGTTGCTGTAATTCTGTGAAAGGTTAGTTTAGTTAATACATATTACCCGATGTATATTAATATTTTTATTATAAAGTTTACTAAAGTTTTGAATGAAAATTATATTTCTAAGATATTGTATGATATATTTGATGAAGCTTTTGCTTTCCAAATATAAAATGGACCTTTGAAAAGTTAATTAAATTGTTTGTTATTCGAATAATGTACTTGATAATAATTGTCAAATTGGATTGAAATATTAATTAAAAAGTATTTCTTGTTTATAAACAACATGTGTTCCATGTAATCATTCAAACAATGCTTTAAATATTTATTTAAGTTCTTTCAATTCTAAGCCCCTAATTTAAAATTTCAAACTATTTATTCATTGTTTGTATCTATTCTAATTTTATCATTTTAAGTACCTTATTAAGAAAAATAATGATTTTGAATATGCGCAGTTTGAAAGTAACAAGCTCAAGATGGAGAACAAAGTAAAGGCCCTACCTCAAAAAAAGTTTTATCGACAACGAGCTCATTCTAATCCTATAGCAGATCACTGTATTGAGTAGTAAGTTTTGAGTATAACTTAGTGCTTATACAATTATTAGAGTATTAAATTATAAGAAAATGAAAAACTATTGTTTTTATTATAGTCCTGTGAAACCTGATGCAATGGATTGGAGTACATTATATTCAAAATTCGTTGATTATACTTCTGATCCAAGTAGTAACATTAAACAACTGACTACACCTGTTGAATTTGTAGATGTTGGTTGTGGCTATGGGGGATTGCTTGGTAGGTTCATATTCAAGAGAATATTATTCCATTATTTTTAAATATATATTCTCTCTTTTAGTTACACTTTCACCAATGTTCCCTAATAATTTAATTGTGGGAATGGAAATAAGAGTGAAAGTCTCGGACTATGTAATAGATAGAATAGAAGCACTACGTTCTCAATACCCAGACCAATATGGAAATATTGCTTGTGTTAGAACTAATGCTATGAAATATTTACCAAATTACTTTCATAAAGGCCAATTGAAAAAAATGTTTTTCTTGTATCCTGATCCACATTTCAAAAAAGCAAAACACAAGTGGCGCATCATTAACAAATGTCTTCTAGCAGAATATGCTTATATTTTAGCAGAGAATGTAAGTAGAACTATGCATACACAAGCATTTAATTCAGTAAAAATTACTTATTTGATAACAATATGTAGTTTAAATATGTATATTTAGGCTATTGTGTACACAATGACTGATGTCAAAGATTTGCATGAATGGATGGTACAGCATTTAACAGAACATCCTTTGTTTGAGCGTATTCCAGAAGATCAATTGGTAAATTTATTATTCAGAATTACTAATTAAAGAAAAGTTTAATTCCTAATTAATTTATTATATGTGTACAGACCTCAGACCCTATTATTGAGAAATTGTATGAAAGTACTGAAGAAGGACAGAAAGTTACCAGAAATAAGGGAGATAAATTTTTAGCAGTATTTCGGCGAATTACTGACCCTTGTGTAACTAATAATAGATAATAAATTCATATATTTCATATACTCATATCTGTTTTATAATATTTATCCCGGTTTATTTCAAATTTAAAAAAATAAATTTGAATTTTATATGTTGAAATATAAGAAGACTTTTTCAACAAAATAATACCTGAAGAAGACACAATTTTTGGATTTTTTATAATTTATTTTTTATAAGATAAATATATTTAACAAAATTGTATTTAAATGTATAAATAATACAACATTCCATAGCTCTTAGAGCAGAGGTCTTCAAAAAATACAAACTTGCTTTTTCAGTTTGTAGCATTCCTTATATTCCGACGCAATATACGAGCTCTTCACCTACTTTATAAGTCTTGTCTTTAATTTTAATGCTTGCAACTTCCTTTTCTAAGTCTATTGAAAATACTGCATCATCTAATATCTGCTGCTTATTCAACAAAATATCTTCGGTTGTTGGAATTATTCGAGGACCTAAGAGTGGGTCCTCGTAGCGATATAAAGTGATGGTAGAGAGATCTAAAAGAAACCATAAATCTTATATTAGTTATTCAATTAGAAGACTTAAATTTTGGTAACAAATTGTGAATCCTTTCATACACAATTATATATTTTTAAATTTTAATTTGTGAAATATTTATTTTTGTGAAGTAAATTTTATTCTATTTTATTAGTACCTTTGATATTTTTTTCCTTTGCCAGTCTTGAAATAACTTGCTTAACTGTATCACCATGACTAATCTTGATCATTGCTTCAAATAAACCATTGCATTTTTGTGGGTTCACAAAACGAATAGCTAAGCCTGGCTTAACAGAAAAATTGATGTAAGGTGCACCAGGACAACATTCTTCTTTTGTCTTATCTTCTGCTTCGTCAGCATATTTAATTTCTAAATCTTCCAACTGCAGCAATTACAGTATTTTTATAAATTAAATTATTTCGATTAAATTGCTAAAAATGTATAATATTTTAACTTTATACTTACATCAAGTGTGTTACGAAGGTAATCCTTACTACCTACAAGTACATCATATTCATTAAAATCTAAAGTTAAATTAAGGGCTCCAACTCCGACTGCTTCCATTTTTTCCCTTATCATTTGTACAAATGGCATAACTCGTTTAATGTATTTCTTCAAATCTGCCTTTTTTCCTAATTCAGCAGCAACTACTTTATTTTCTGGAAGGCTATTGCCATTTATCTAAACAGATAACAGATATGTTTATAGATTCGTTAAATCTACTCAAAAAAATGCTTTGGCAACAAAATTAATAACAATGGCAAAAACTCACTGTATACAATTCTTTCATACTCGTAAGAATTGAACTTTGCCAAGTAGGCCACGTTTTCGCTACGTAAATGGTACCACATGTCGGTTTTTCTACTGCGACCGGTGGACCTTTTTGCTGTTTTTTCGTCTTCACCGTTGCGTGGTTAATCAAGCGTACTCTGAACGAGTGAGCTGCATCCATAAGATATTGCGAAGATTGTATGAGAATCTCGTCAATTTTGCCTGCAGTAGGCCAGCCAGCATTCAAGACGGTACCCTTCTAAAATTTTAAAATATGCGCACGCTTGTATAAAACTAGAAAATAATATATTTTCAACTGTTTAATTAATTATCTTTGTAAATCTTGATAATACACATTTATTGTAATGCACAAAAAAGTAAGTTTAATTACTATAAAGAATCTAATATAAAGAACATTTTGCTGATTAGCGGATTTATTCTAATAAAATTTTTAGTAAATTAAAAAATAATATATATTTTTTAATATAAACGTATATTATTCAGAATATTATTCAATAGCGAATTATCTTTTGAAAAACATATCGACCATATTTCTAATAAAGTGCTAAGAAATTTCGGTTTCATAAAGAGATCCACATATGATTTTACTAACTCAAACCCCAATAATCTATGTGTACAACTCATTAGTAATCCGACTCTTACGTATGGTTCTGTAATATGGGTGCCACACTGGCGTTTCACGTTTATATTAATCAGCTGGAATCAGTCCAACATAAGTTTGTTAGGTATATATTAGCTAAGAATCGTGAACCAATGAGTGATTTAGATCATGACGATTATGAGCCAGCAAAGCATAGATTTAATATTCCCAGGATTACATCTCACCTCACTTAAGTATCACTATCTGTGCAGTTCTGAAGTAAAATCACGGTTTATTGAAAGGTCAGTTACTTATGCTATCCGAAATTTAAGATCAATTGAAGAATCTAACAACAGATCAAATTATGGATTTTATTCGCCAATCAATAGACTTTATACAGTATGGAATTCTTTATTGGCCGAGATCAGAGAAATTTCATCCATTAGCGCATTTATGTATATATTTATTTATATATTCATTTCAAAATAAAATACATTCCCTATTATCTGAAGCATAAAGCTTTTAAAATGAAGCATAAAGGTTTAGAATACTAGTGTTAAAAATGATGTTTCTTGTTTATTTAGCGGTTCAAACTATTAATCTATTATTTTATTTATTTTTATACTTGAATCTATTTTTTGTTATCTACTTGTTAACAAGGACTCTCGCTCTGTACAATATCAATTTTTTATAATATATAAAGATAAATAAATAAACTATAAAATTACCTTTCCAATCAAACTCCATACGTGTTCTGCTACATGGGGGCAAATCGGTGACAGAAGAATCGTTTGTATCTCTATAAACCGCATCAGAAGATCCAAATTAACACCTTCCAATGAGCTTAATTGTAAGTACTTATCCTTCGTCGTTTGTAATTCAAAGAAACCAGTTCGTAATGCTTCTTTGTAAAGCATTTTAGAATAGTTATCTCCGGTCTCTTGTATTTTCAAGTTTATTTCACTGAAAATGTGACAATATTCAAAATGATTTGTATTTTTCAAACAGTTTAATAACATTCAAGCTTTTTAATCATTAAAAGAGATGCTATTTAATATGTTAGGAATGTCTCGAACTACATCTTTGTTGACGAGTTATGTATATATATAATATATATTTTTCACATTTACTACTAATTTTCATTAATCATATTTAGAGTGTTTCATACACTCTTCAATTAAAAAGGCTTTAAAAGTGTTACAATTTCAAAGTATTAACATAAAAAATATTTCGTGTATTTGTAAAACATTTATGTACAAAGGAAAGTCTTTCTCTTTAGAGCGAATAATTCGTAAACCATGTCTTATACGGTTATTAAGAGATGAAATAAAAAACCTTCTCTGAATGATAATTCAATATTTTTTTTTAAATTCAATTAACCAGTGTTTCGGCCTCGAGATTGTCAGCAGGCCATCGTCAGTGCGAAACTGACAATCTCTTGTGTAGACGCATAGGTATATTTTTTCTCTTTTTGTCCAATTAAATAGTACATTATATAACATGGGTAAAAAGTCGAATTATTTTCCCGCTGGTGAGTTTACTGTCCGACCGAGCGAAGTGAAGCGAGGGCAGTATCACCCAGGGGAAAAATCGACTTTTTTCTCAAGTTACATATAGTATTTTATGCCCATCTCAACTGTGGCCACTTTTTGACTTGGAAAGCGGGACTAATGGACTGTTAAAAGACAATTGAAAATCGGGAGTATTGGTAGAACTTGATGAAATAATGGAATTTGGACTAGTTTCTAGGGAAGTCACTTCTTTTCCACAAATGCGGGAAAAAAGTTACTTTTTTCCCGCTAATTATTTTTGCGGGCATAAAGTGTAATTTTGGTCCCGCTTTTCAGGGAAAAAGTAGCCATTTTCGTTGAGATGGGCAGACATTTGTTTTTGTCACACACGCATGATTTACGAGCTTTTCTTACCTATAGAGCGGGACACCAATAAGTGACCATTTGCCGAACGGCAAAAAAATCGGTCGCAAAAGACATTTTGCGCCCGCTTAGAGTTGTTTAGCTCGCTGTGCAAACAAGACAAATCTTTAGCCAAAAGGTGTTTAGGCCCCTAAATATGGGGTACCATCTGGATGATACCATGTGATTAAATTGGCCCTAAAATGGTTTAGGACCCCCTAAATACTTTAGGTGCGTTCGATTTAGAAAGTCCCCCTTGTTTGTCTCCCCAGTTATACTAAAGCAGTATATCTATATATTACATTCATGGTATATAATTAAGGGGGACTTTATATCATATATAGATATACTGACTAGGTATAACTGGGGAGACAATCAAGAGGGACTTTCTAAATCGAACGTACCCTTTAGTAGCTTGATTTGTGTAAAATAGGGCATGCATATGTTTTTAACTTTCTAATGTAACAGGCCCACGTTTGCGTTACGTCGAAAAACAGCACACTTTAGTACCGCTCTATAGGTATAAGAAAAACGCGTAATCCAGATAAATGTTATAAAAAATATGGTGTCCACCACGGGCGAGTGGGCCTTTTTGACTTTGTTTGCATTGCTCGTCTCCGGCTCGCGATACGCACTCGCCTTCAGCTCGTGTACGCTCGCATACGACTCGAACTGCAAACTCTACACTCGGTCAAAAAAGACCCAGTTTTCGCCCTTGGTACGCAATATACTATTCTTTCTTCTTCAATTAATACATTGTTGTAAAAAGTTTGTATATATGCATCTATGAAAGAGATTGTCAGTCTCGCACTGACGATGGTCTGCTGATAATCTGGAGGCTGAAACGCTGGTTAATTGTTTTTTTTTAAATATCAAATTATCATTCAGAGTAGATTCTTTATTTCATCTCTTAAGGTAGTTCTTTCATGAGAGTTGACATAAAAAACAAAAATTTGTATAATAATTTATTTACGTGTTACAATATTAGAAACATTATAATAACAAAGAAGGGTACTTAAAGTGATAAAAAGAAATTTTTGTATGAAAATTTCGGTATTGCAAAATTAGATATCGCATAAATTAGAAAATTATTTGACAAATGATCCGAATTTTTTTTATTTTTTATCCGATTTTAATTTGGTAGGTCCCATTTTGTTCCTTGAAAGATTTCAGGGGGACTTGCCCATATAACAAATCAAATACGTCGAGTATCCTGCAACGTTACAGCCAATAGTTTATACTTGTACACATACGAACTTACAAAAATATGTGTATCGACTTATAAACAATGGTTATTCGATGGTTTTGAATTTTTATATGAGCAAGCCCCCTTGAAATCTTTCAAGGAACAAAATGGGACATACCAAATTAAAATCGGATAAAATGTAAAAAATATTCGGATCATTTGTCAAATAATTTTCTAATTTATGCAATATCTAATTTTGCAATATCGAAATTTTCATACAAAAATTTTTTTTTGTCACTTAAAGTACCCTTTTTTATTTTATAACGTTTCTGATATTGTAACATATAAATACATTATTGTATATATTTTTGTTATTTAAGTCGATTCTCATGAAAGAACTACCTAATAACCGTATAAGACATGATTTACGAATTACTTGCTTTGAAGAGAAAGACTCTCCTTTGTAAGTTAATGTGTTACAAATACACGAAATATTTTGTATGTTATACTTTGAAATTGTAACCCTTTTTAACCCTTCTTAATTGAAGAGTGTATGAGACACTAAGTATGATTAATGAAAATTGGTAGTAAATGAGAAAAATATATATACATAACTCGTCTACAAAGGTGCTGTTAGAGACATTTATATGGTTAATTGTCCTAACATTTATATAAAAGTCACTCTAGACATATTTTATAAATATTCTTTGAATATTCACTAACATGCTATTTAATAGTTATTTTTATAATTGATAAGAGAAAATTACATTGAATTTGTTATTACCTGTCAAATACTTGATCATTAAAGGTACTAGGTTTTCCTTGACGGAATGAACTCGATGAAGCTGTAACTATTTCTTTGACCCACTCAATAAATGTATAAAGTCTAAGAATTCCAGCATCTGCAATGCGCTCCATAAAATTTGCATCTTCCACTGAATCTCCAGAGTCAGCTAAGCAAAGACGTGTGCCGTCTGCAGAATACTTTTGAACAGCTTCTGAGAGAGTCAAAAAGTTTCCTTCAGACTTTGACATCTTAAATTTGATAAAAGCAAAATCAATAAAAAGTTCAATTATTTCTTGAAATAATAAACAGGTACACTTGTGCTCCAAGTATGCGGCCTGGAGGGCAAAAGTTCGGCCCTAATTTATGTTAAAATAATAATGTATGGAAAACTCCTTTAGACGATACCTTAGATGAATTTAAAAGTAAATGACCATTAGCTCGAATTCCCTTTGGCCATAAGTCTGGTTGGTTTGGCCAAATCGCAGTGTGATTGTAAATGAAATAAGTGAGATGGTTTTGGATTAGGTCTTTTCCAGAAACACGGAGATCAACAGGATACCAGTACTGGAATTCTTTTCTCATCAATTCGAGAGACTCTTTTGGAATTTTACAAGTTTTAGGTGATGGTAATTTGGTATCTTTGAAGAAAATATAATCCCAAACTTCAGAAGTCATATCTTCAGCTCTAAACAGAAAATAAATAAAAATAAGAAACTAAAAATATATTTTTAAAATGATAACTAAAATCAGATTTCATTACTTAATATTGAGCGCATTTGTTTTATCTCCTCTAAAGCTATTCCCTTGAATTAAATGAGCTATTGTGTAATATGCCATGTAGATTGTTGAATCTGATAGTGACTCAATTAACCATTGTTCATCCCAAGGTAACTTAGTTCCTACATAAATAATAAATAATTTTAGAATTCAATTTTTTGTTGACACTAAGTATTAATATTTAGTATCAATTGTAGTGTAGTGACATAATGCCAGCAAATAGCAAGAACCTTACTTTCATCAGATTGCCTGGATTCACACAGGCATTGAGACTACTGCCCTCAGAGCCCAGGCTTGAAGTTGAGGATAGTATAATTTGTAAACAGTTTGTATTTGTATCTAGTTGATCATGATTTTTATACCTATGCCCAATCTCTGATCAAAAACTATCTACGATTAGCTTACTGTTACTTCAAGCCTGGGCTCCAGGAAATGTCCCAAGCTTAGAGTGGATGAAAGACGAAAGTAAGTAGTTTTAGATCAAAGACTCATCGTTAATAAAAAAATCATGATCAACTGTTCAACGTAGACTTTTTTCCACTTCAAGCCTGAGAGAAAATGCTGCATAATTTCATATAAACAATGTGTTGGTTAATTTCATATTAAAATTTATGCTGTTTATGAATGTTCTTATTGCCGAGGTCTGTTTAGGTATCTAGCGAACTGCCTAGGCAGTAGCTTTAATCGAGACATTTAGGCTAAAAGTTTTTACTGGTGCATTCGACTATTTGTCAGCATTTGTCATGGTAAATGCATAAAAATTAAGCTAACTTCTAGATTCTTCTAAACTCTTACGACTTATATATGAGGTTAAATTAAATAATGAAAAGTAAATGGATGATGTCATCATGGCGTCGGGAGGAGGTGGACTACCTCCCGAACCTCCTGATATAAACTCAGAACCAGCATATACATGCCATCCAAAAAATAAAGTTACAACAGTGATTTGTGTAGTGTGTGATAATATTTATCATAAAAGTGACTTTGACAAATATAAAGACAAAATATACGTAGGGAAAGCACTTGTGGTTTGTCCTGCACACGTGGAGCTTGTTCTAACCTTAAAAGAGAATAAAATAAAATTAGATGAAAATGCTAGAATTTTAATTGCTCAGATAAAAAGTGCTAAAGAAGAGAAAATAAAGCACAAAATCTTAAATGAATTAAATGTTATATCTGAAAATACACAAAAATCTGGAACGAATGAAAAACTAGATGCCACGTTACTGTCAGAAAATTCTGAACTAGAAAATCTTAATATCGAAAATCAATTACTTAAACAATTAAATAGTGAATTAATGGACAAGAATACTCTGTTAAAAAGATTATTGAAAAAAGAGAAGAATGAAGATGAATTTGAAAAAGTGCAAATAAACCAAAAAACATATGCTGAGGTATTAATTAATAAATCAGTAAATAAAAAGAAAAGAGTTCCAGCAATAATTGTAGAAAATAAAAAAAAAGACAAAAATCCTAAAGATTTTTCAAAAAAAGTGTGCAATTATTTAATAGATGATAAAAATATTCAAACTAAATATGTGAAATCAATTAATGATAATGAATTATTGATTAAAAGCTTGGACGAAAGAAGTGCTAAAACTACTTTTGATGTTTTAACAAAAAAGTTATCTAATAATTATAATGTTGTGTATGAAAAAATTGAATCGCCAAAGATGAAAATAGTTGGAGTGGATCCCACACAAATGAACCAAGATGAACTCGAAAATGATATAAATCGAAGAAATTTTAGTGAATATCAAGACAAATGTAAGATATTACACATAAATGAAATTACGACTACTAACAAGTTAAGCCTAATAATAGAAGTACCAAGAGATTTATACAAACGTATAAGAGACAACCAAAATAAAATTTTTATTGGTTATCAAAGTTGCAGAGTCTGGGATTTAATAAATATCAAGCCCTGCAATAAGTGTGGAAGATTTGGGCATAATCCTCGTAACTGTGAAAATGAGCTTTGTTGCATAAATTGTGCTGGAACACACATATCTTCACAATGTGATAACCTGTCCAATAAAGTATGTATCAATTGTTTTTATAGCAATACTAAATATAAAACAAATTTAGAGGTTAACCATGTAGTTAATGATACGGAAAAATGTATAATATTTAAGAAAAAACTTAATAGATACATAAGTATGACAGATTATCCTATGAATCCTACTATACCAAGATACATGGGTAATGTAGAAAATTACAAAAAAAACACTACGACAATGAACTCAACTAAACCAAGAATGAAGAGTGCAATACTCAGCAAAAATGCAACGCTCAGCAAGAATGCACCACTCAGCACTAGTATACTATCATTAACAAGCCCAAGCACAAGCAGAAATAAAAGTAAATAATGGAGCAACATCTAAATCTCATAGAAGAATTCCAAAAAGAAGTAATTCAAGAGGAAATATCATATCTTGATCTAAAAACTCTTAATAAAAATTTGAATATAAAAGACAGCCTTATACTGTATGTTAATATTAGAAGTCTAAATGCTAACTATACAAAATTAGAAATTTTTATTAAGAGCTTGAGGATCAAACCTTATATAATTGTATGCTCAGAAACATGGTGCTTACATAACTGTCAATATTTTGCTATACAAGGTTATAATTTATATTATAATAATAGCAAAATAAATCAAAATGATGGAGTAGTTGTATATATAAAAGATTGCGTAACAGAAATAACCGAAACAATTGAAATTGGTAAATTGAAAATATTAAATACAAGAATAACACTAAATAGAGGTATTTCTCTTGAAATATCAACATTATATAGATGTCATAATCTATCATGTACTGAACTCATTTCCAACTTAAAATCATATATGAACGGCAAAAAAAATATAAAAAATCATTTAATTATTGGTGATTTTAACATTGACATTATGAAAGAAGATCATAACAGTCAGGAACTTTTAAATAATATGCTTGAAAAAGGTTTTTACCCTGGGTTTATATATACAACTAGACCAAATGATAATAGTGGAGAAGGCACATGCATTGATAACATATATATAAAAACCAAATCTCTAGACACCAAATCCTTCAAACTTTTAATACCATTTACTGATCATTATCCATTATTTATAAAAATAAACAATTCACAAACATTAAATAAAGAAAATATTTGCTATAAGTATGATTACATTAAACTACGCAGAGTAGCTGCTATGAAAAATTGGAATATAATTGAATCAATGCATGATCCTGAAGAAGCTACAACAACTTTAATAACTGAAATACAAGACTGTTTAGAAAAATCTAAATATGTGTTAAAAAATGGAAAAAATAATAAGAATAAACCAAGAAAGGATTGGATCACTAAAGCTATTATGATCTCATGTGAAAGAAAAGGACAATTATATGTCAAAATGCGTAATGAACCTAATAACGAAAGAATAAAATTAGAATATAGGAATTACACAAAGAGTCTTGATAAAATTATTAAAGAAGCTAAAAGTAAGCATGAAAGAAATTTAATAATAAAAAGTAGCAATAATTCCAAACAACTATGGAAACATATAAAAAGTAAACTGGGTACTAAATCGCAAAATAATAATACAATTAATAAAATAATAATGAATAACGATGAAATAATAGATGACCCTACAAAAATTGCCAATCAAATGAACTCATATTTTTGCAAAATAGGAATGAATTTAAGTAATAAAATTAATATTCCGCAGGGTAAGATATTAAAACTACCACCCATGAATTGCAACTCTATTTTTATAAAACCAACTAATAATTTTGAAATTTTACAAATAATTGAAAATATGAAAATAAAAAATGGCGGTGTTGATAAAATCCCAACAAAAGCTTTGAAAATACTATCAAATCTAATCGTAAATGCATTAACTCATATATTTAATATATGTCTAGAAAAATCAATATGGCCTGAATCATTGAAAACAGCTGAGGTAGTACCTATCTTTAAAGCTGGAAACAAAATGGAAATATCAAATTATAGGCCCATATCCTTAATCTCAAATATAGCAAAAGTTCTAGAAAAAATTGTTTTTGTAAGATTACAAGAATTTTTTGATAAATTTAAACTATTAACTCACAATCAATATGGATTTGTAAAAAATAAAGGTACTAAAGATGCTCTTAGTTATATAACGAAAGAAATATATAGCAATTTAGACAAAAGCAAACCAATAGCAATCACATTCCTAGACTTAGCTAAGGCGTTTGATACTGTAAACCATTCTATCTTATTAGATAAATTATATAATTATGGTATAAGAGGTAAAGCACATAAACTAATAATGAATTATCTAAGCAATAGGAGACAAAAAGTTAGAATTGGAATAACAGAAAGTCAATATGAAACAATAGACACAGGTGTTCCCCAGGGTACTATACTAGGACCACTTCTATTCATAATTTACGTTAATGATTTATTAATAAATAGAACTGACAGCACTATCTCATATGCTGATGATACAGCAATTATAGCATCTGATGATACCTGGGAAAAAGTTGAAAATAAAATGAATAAGTACTTGGATGATATAGCTAATTGGTTAGCTCTGAACAAACTATCTTTAAATATAAATAAAACAACCTACATAACATTTGGCAATTACTGTGATAGTGTTCCTAAAGATATGAACATAAAAATACAGGGTACTAAAATTTGTAGGGTAGAATATTGTAAATATCTAGGTATTGTATTTGATTACAATCTAAAATGGGACAGACATATTGAATATATAATAAAGAAAACAAAATATATATTATTTATACTTTACAAAATGTCAAAATACATGCAATCTGATACACTTAAGATAATATACTATGCATTTTTTCATAGTATAATTACTTATGGAAATATAGCTTGGGGTGGTGCATACAGAAACAATCTGGAGTTACTTCAAAAGACTCAGAATAGAATCCTAAAAATTGTTAATAAAAATAGTTTCAATCAGGACAACCCATTAAATTTAAAACAAATTTTTGCTTATGAATGTGTATCGTATCATTATAATGAACTCAAGAATTTATACTTAACGTCTAAAAGCAAAACCAGAAATAAACTTATTATACCACCAAAATGTTCAAAAGCTGTAAGTGATAAGAGTAATCACATTAGAGCAATACAAGTTTATAACTGCTTACCAACAATTAATATAAATCTTAAAATACTAGACATATCAAAGATTTATAATAAGAAAAAATTAAAAAAATGGATAAGTACGAATATATTATAAACATCAACAAGTCACTGTTACTTTATCCAAGACAAATATGTACTTGGACACTTAGGTTTTAAGTTAGTTTTTAGTTTTACTTAGATTGTAAGTTAATTATTAAGTTATTATACACACCGGACCTATGTACAGGTAGCTCTGACTACCTCTATAGGATGTGGGTTACTCCAGATATAATTAATATATCTGGAGATTAACTACAACATGTATTACGATGTATTACTCTGGTTAAATAAATAAACTATATCTAGTTTTTAATTCTTAAAATGAAGCATTTATAAGCTTAACTTAATTTTTACTTTTTATTTTTTATGACTTAATAGAAGTTAGAATTCAATGCTTCATTTATTAAAGTTTATATATTTCATGTAAAAAGTAGTTTTTATTATTACTTACCAAGCCCATAAGTTCTTGAACATGCATACTCATGTAGCCAATCAAGAGAAGCTTGGAAATTCTTTCTTACTTCATCATGAAAAGTTTCTAAATCTTCTAGAGCTTGTTCTGCTAAACCTCGCCACTCAGTTTCACCATAGTTTAAATACCATTGATTACAAAGGGCAACCACACATTCATCTCCAGATCGAGAAATGATTTTCTTTTCAGGTTCATAATAAATCGCAGCTTCATTATTACTTATCATTTCATCTCTTATATTCTTTTTGATATCTTGTATTTTTTGGTTTTTGTATTTACCAACTAATAGTATACCTTCATAAAAACCTTTCAAATAAACCATCTCTTTAGCTTGCTGTAATTTTATTGAATCATTCTGAGATTGTATATTTAGTTGTTCATAGACTGTAACAGCGGACAATTTTCCAAATTCTGGTATTTCAAGAATTGAGATCTAGAAGAAAAAAAGACTGCTTTAATATACTATCTTATTGATTTCACTAATTACAAATTATATTTTGAATTTACTTACGGGATCATATGGCAAGACCATATTGTCTGTAATTCCATATTTTTCTCTAAATGGCTGCTTTTTCTTTAAATCTACCAGTGCAGCATAATCATCAGGAGAATCACTAGGTACAGATGTTACGATACCAGTACCTTTGTCTTCTTTAATTGTCAGCATTGGCAAAGTGTAAACAATATCATAAGAAGTGTTTGGTGATTTTAAAGATGCTCCCAAGATATCCTAAGATTTTTTAATTTTTATACCATTAAATACAAAATTAGAATTAAAGTAAATTCGATAACCAACATATGTGATAATAATATTACTTACCAATCCAATTAATTCAACAACAATATCGATTTTACCTTCTTCTTTAGTAAAACCTTGCCAAGACATGTTTCTTGCTGCTCTTTCAGTCGATATGAAAATTTCATTATTTGCTGTTGAAAAAGCAATGTAACGTACATCTGGATGTACCCAACAATTTGTTTGACCATACATTGTTTCTGGTCTAAGGGTAGCAGCTACTAAGTACACAGGTGTTTTATCAGAAATAGACCTAAAATTACATTGACCTTAAATTTCAAACCTATACAATAGTACAAAATACTTAATTTTAGATAATACGTAGTTGTACAAATAAAATAACTTACTGGAGTTTTTTAGGATATGGCTGTAACACTTTTATTTTTATTAAAGTGTATTCTTGAGGACCAACTCCTTCGCCAGAATGTCTATCATGGTCCATGCATGGCTGGTTATCTTTCGGTGAAAAAATCGTATATCTCTTACCATACTTAACCTTATTCCTTGCTTTAAGATGATAAAACTGCCACCGCACAAATGAATCAAAGAATGGGTTAGCATCTGTTGTTATAAATGTACGTCGCCAATCTATCTGTATATGTTTGTTCAAATTAATTGTTGTCAAAAAAGTATATGGTAATTATTTCTATACAATTAGCTATGTAACATACATATAGACCAAAAGCTTTCAAATCTTGTACTGCAAGAGGTGGAAAGTAATCAAGCCAATATGCAGCATCAGCAAAATGTTTGATTTCCTCATCCTTAAGTCCAAGACTTTGCATTATTTGCCATTGATATTTAGCTGTACCAGTTTTTGCTACTGCTTTACTCTGTAAAAAAAAATTAAAAATATTTTTAAATACATATTTTGCAATTTAATCACACAAGAAAATTTTAGATAATATTTTATTGTTAAATATTACATTCAGTTAGTCTAATAAAAATTATTAATTCAAATTCAGTCGTGCTAAAGAAGAAAATTTATTTAATTAAATATTTAATAACTTACTTTTTTTCCTTTACTCTTATCCACAATTACTATATCATTATTTGGTTCCTCTACAGTTTCTTCCTCAAAAGCAGGAAACTGTGGGGGATACCCAAAAGTTTCCATTTCACGCTTCAGTTTATCAGCACAAGCTTTAATCGGCATTCCTGTACAGTGGAAACCAAAGGGGAAAAGTACTTTCTTCCCTAATAGCCGATTGTATCTCACTGCAAACTAAAATAACAAAAATCATTATGATAATTTTATAATATTACTAAGATGCATTCTGCTTATCATACCAACAAATATAATACCTCGCATTTTGATAATGAAAACGCATGTCCTAAATGAAGTCTACCATTCATGTAAGGAAATGGAAAGGTAGCAAAAAATTTCTCATCCCTTTTTTTTCTTGGTTGCGATGGAGCATCTTCTTCAAAAGTCTTAGTAGCTTCCCATTTTTGTTGAGTATCATGCTCAATCTTTTGTAAGTATTGAACTTTAAAAGTACCTTTTCTTTCAGCAGCTGTAGCCTGAAATAAATAACAATTTTATGTAATTTTTAAGAAAACTAACACTGGTTACATTATTTTATCGTCTTAATTATGTTTGATTTTAAAATATTACATTCTAACTTACTTAATTTATTTATTCAATAAACAATTTTAGAAAACGTAATATTTTGAATTGATTGAGTTTTAAAAAATGAGGTTAGGTGAAAAGTGATGTGAAGATTATTCAATCAATACGCTGTGATCTTTAGCGGATTTTCAATGATATAATAGTATGTAAAAAGTACTTTTGAACTGTTCTTACCATTTTATAATATAATTTAAATATATATACTAATTAGCGTGATGAAATAGCGTGCTTTGCACGCAGCTTCCACACGGCTGTTTTGTATACAGCAGAGAAACTATAGAGAGTACACGTGTACTACTGAATATACCAATACGTATATTACATCTATACGGATGATTCCGCCGTAATTTGCCCACCTCATTCGGAAAAAAATTCCGTCCTAATTTTTATGTATGGCATAACCAACTATATTTGGTAAAAGCCAGAAACGTACATAAGTGCTATCTTTTAAAACAAATCAATACAAAAACAACAAGTCAGTTTCGTAACATGTCCAAAACTCAAATTTCGATATAAAACGACACTCAACAGTCAACGTGCAGAAGTATAAGGTGTAGGTAAAAAAATTTCCTGCGTGTACATATTAAACTATAGAGTTAGTAATATACATTTGTAGGTATTGATTTTAAACTCAAAATTCACTAATTATCATTTAATGCAAGGTGCATACGTTTTGTCCATCAGTTTGCGATAAAATACTGCAATCATCATGATGACAGTAACAGTATCTTCACCAAAAAGCGCAGTATGTTTGTTATAATAGACCATCCTGGCGGTAGATTCGTAAGCTATTATATTTATGACTCATCAAATGTATCCGGAAAGAGATAGCTAGGAATTCAAAATTTCGCGGAGTATAAACAGTTTTCTCGACTTCAGATTTCAGTAAAAAGTAGTAGAGGTCAGTTTTCGTAACTATACTATTATAATATACTAAATTACTATCTAGATACTAACTGTTTATTAGGATGTTTAAGTAAAAAGTATTTTTAATAGTAAAGTGCATAAAATTTATTCGCCAAAAAATTCGTATGTTAAATCTAAGAGTTATGAGAGCAGTTTAAAAGTAAAATATCAGTTCCGTAACACCCTATAGTAGAAGTTAACTCTTGTAAATTTAGGGGAATCAATGCAGGCTGAGAGTAAAAATCAGCTATTTTAACTGAAGGTGCCTTTTCACGCAGCGAATTTTTCGTTGCCAATGATCTTTAGCGAATGGTTCGCTGCGAAATAGTAAATAATTCATCGCGACTTGTTTAATGTAAGTAAACATTCCGTCTTGAAGAAGTAGAACACAAATTCGGGCTATACATATACTTACCCGTATGGAAAAAACTCTCAAGTTGGGTGTTATTTCGTACCCTCAACTGGATTTTTATATTGTACAAGTCTAATAACCCACCAAATTTTAATTGAGGGTACGAAATAACACTCAACTTAAGAGTTTTTTCCATACAGGTATGTCGTAAAAGCTAGCTTATGAAAAGTTACATTACTTATATTTTAGCAAGAATTATTTTAATCATTATTTCAATATTATAGTTTGAGTTAGCATACTAACTGAGTTATTTGAAATGTATGAAAAAACGTTATTACTAATTACTTGATTTAATCAACAGAATCAGCGGCTAATAAATTTATTTAATTGTTTACAAGTGCATTAGTATGAAAATATCCGAAAAGAAGAAGCTGATGTAGCTCTATATAGCTGTATAATTTTATATATTCTGAAAAATAACATTGGATAACACCAATATATTTGTTCTTTATTCTATCTCTAATTCTATCTCAATTGAATCTCTAATTCTACATCCAGTTAGATAGTAATAATAGCATAACGCCACAATAGGTTACGGTATTTATTGTTTTAAAGCATCCGTCAATTGTCACAAATATTCGCTAAAAGCTGAAAAATTTTAGCGATCAGCGATTACTTACTCGCAAGTAGCAAATGGTCACGTCGTGACACTCAATCGCGGTGATTTATTCGCTGCATGAAATTGCACCTTCATTCGACGTTTTGGAATGTAAGTAGGTTTATATTATTCGCTTAACAAATATCCGCAGTAGTTAGGGCATCCGCAGAAATACAAACATCTACCCTATGTTTTATTAATGAAGTATACTTTCTGCAATTTAAACTTTTCTAAAGAATAAAAATCGTCATTTATTCTTTTGTAATTATGAGGAGAAAATTTATTCTTTAATAAAGTATACTTTCTGCAATTTAATCTTTTTGTAAATAATAAACATCGACACTTATTCTTTAAAAGTATAAAACAGAAATTTATTCTTTACAAAAGAATAAATTGTACGATTTAATAATTTCGTATAGAATAAACATCGACATTTATTGTATAAAAGTATAAAAGCAGAAATTTATTCTATACAAAATAATAAATTGTACGATTTAATCTTTTAAACTCATTGTCAAATTCCCTAAAGAATAAAATCAGCTTTTTATACTTTTCTAAAGTAGAGAAACCCTGTTTTATTCTTCCTAATGCCAACTTTTAATCATTTAGGTTTAGAGTGATACTACATTATAATAAAAAACCAACCGAACCACAGCTTCTCATTTTTATTTATAGTATAGGGGAGGGTGGAGCATCAGTGGCACCCTAACTTTTAACAAGGATTATATAAAAATGATAGACACAGAACATTTTAAAAGCACAAAAAGTTAGGAAATTATATCAAGAATCGAAAGCGACAGTTGAATATGTGTTTTCTGTGACACATTAATTTATATAAATCGAAAAGTAAAGTCAGTCAAAACTGCTCTACGTGTCCCACTAGGGGGCAACTGTGGCATCCGGTGGGGCACGTAGAACACGGCTATTCATGAGGTATTTTCACATTTATAATTTTACGTAAATAATCAAATGAAAATTTAAAAAATCAGAAGTACTGTGCATATAATTGATTGTATGTTATGATTTACAATGAAAAATAGCGAAATTCGATCTTACAGCGTTATAAACTTTTAAAGGTTAGGAGGCAAACAGCTGACGCGCCGCGCAACAGATTTCGTGTGCTATTCGTGCCCCACCTAGGTGCCCATCGTGCCCCATTTTCAATGCTTTTTCCAACTGTTAATACACAATTACTGAGCACTGCAAGATAAAACATTAAGCAAAGCCTGAAAGTTGGAAGTATAAACTATCAAATAGACTTTGTTTCAAACGGATCCATTTTTTTCGCGTTCTACCAGCCAAATGAAAAATTAAACTCACCTATTATTTCGGCTTTGAATTTCAAGCTCATTTAATTAATTAGTTGGACTTTCTTTTTCTATATTATGATCAGAGACAAAAACTAGAAGTATTTTTCTTTAGATTTTCACAATTATTTGCTTAAAAATATCTATTAATCGTTTTATTATCGAGGTGACAAACCAACCCGCCTGTCACGCCGTGCCCCACCCTCCCCTAATCTATTTAGACAAATGAAAGAGATCTGTCTTTGAAATTCTCTTATTTGTTTACAAATAACCTAATTTGTTACCCGAATATGCTATCAGATTTGCTGAAGCATGTATTGCTTAGTTTTTTGGAATACGGAAGCAGAATGGAGTATAGTTTCAAGAAAATATACGAGGGTTGAAGGCGTTATTGTACAAGCTAAATGGCGTGGAAAGTGGTATCCCGCTAACATTCTTGGAAGCAGCGGTAAATATTTTTAACCTATTAAGCAGAATATTGCCATTTTTACTCTATTTTTAATTATTTACTAAATAATCACTTTTGCCTTTATTTTAGATAAAAAATGTGATTTACAAAAATTGAAAGTGTCGACAGAAGGTACTATTATTGGTGATCCAGATGAAGATTCTGCACCGAATTCTAGTTGTCAAAGTATTGACGCTTTATCTGATAGATGTAAATTTTTACATTACTACTTCATTAATTTACATATAATTAACCAGATGAATCATCTTTTTTCGCACACCGCATTCTTTAACGAAATTCGGCTCTCACGCGCAGCTTCCTTCAACGGCAGCAGAATCTTGCTTGTTGCTTCCTATAGCAGCAGCACGATCTTCTGCAACAGTGCGATCTCGCTCGTTACCTTCGGCGCTAGATCGATCTCGTACACCACCTCCTGCAGCAGCAGTTCGATCCCGCGCACCGCTTCCTTCAGAGGATGCATCAGGATCTCGTGAAGCGCTTCCGTCAATGGCAGCAGAAACTCTCTCGCAGCCTCCGATACGAGCAGATAGAGTTTGTGTGTCGTCTCCTACACCAGAAGCTACATCTTGTGTGCCGCCTCTAATACCAGTAGCTAGATCTCATGCGCCGCCTCCAATACCAGCAGTTAGATCTTGTGCGCCGTCCCAAATACCAACCACTAACAGTATCGAAACTGCAAAACAGCTCTCTGAATATCAATTTACAGGAGTAGATAAGCAAAAGAAATCGAAGCTCACCTGAGCTGCAATAAAGAAAAAATTTACTTAAGTGCGTTAGAATTCACATGAGGAAATAAAAATCTCTCGTAAGCGATGCCGCATGTAAAATTATTGCAATTTATATAATTTTAAAAAACCGCGCAAGACAAATTATATGTATAGTATACCTATATGCTTATCTATTACTGATATGTTAAAATATGCGAGATAAATCTTAGACGTCTCTTACAGCAGCAGCACGATCTTGCCAAACGCAACTTTCATCTACAGTAATATCTGGCTCGTCATTATCAACGACAGAACGATCACGCTTATCATCTTCAGCGACAGTACGATTACGCTCACCACCTACTCTACCTGCAGCTGTACCTAACGCACCGCCTCCTTCAGTAGCAGCTTCACTAGCGCAACAAATTGGAGTTGAAAATTTAAATCTAATATTTGTATCGAATCGGTCTAAAGAAGGAATGGTATATTAATTTCTTATAACTAAAAATAACTTTTATTATACACTCGAACGATATGGCCACTTTTTGCCCCTGAAAATCGGGGCAAACGTTGCATATATTTCCCTTAAACCGGATTTGCGGGGCAAAAATAAATTTAATTTAAAAAATTGTGATCCGTAACTTCAGGCACCGGATCCGACCCGGATCTCCGCCTGAACTCTCATTTCTAATCGGGAAGCATCTCGTCGGTTGGTTTCCTTAACTGACGAATTATCATTTATTAAAAATAATGAATAATACACGGAGAGAATTTTCTAATAAAAATTATGACGAAATTCGCAGTAAAAATTACCGTGAATGACTATAAAGCTGGGACACTCTAACTTTCCGGCAGTTTTTATTGATATTTACGATAAATTTTACCGTACTGAAGGGTAAAATTTGCCTGCCGCAGAGTAAAAGTTTCTGTACGAATCTTAGAAAAAACCCCAAATTTGTGGTAAAATTTGTATGAAATATGTTTTAAAAATCTGGATTTTCTTCCAATTGTTGTAGCAGTATCATTAATACCTAAATAAGTACATTATACACATTTATATTTGAGTTAACCTAAAATGTGTACACGCTCAGTTGTTTCCTTTATCAGCTGTCTTCTTTTTCTCAAATCAGGCAAATTTTACCATTCAGTGCGGTAAAATTTATAGTCTGTGCAGTAAAATTTGTAATCAATGAGGTAAAGTTTTTAGTAAAATATCAGTAAAAAGTGCCAGAAAGTAGGACTGTCCCAGCTTTATAGTTATTTACGGTAATTTTTACCTTGAATTTCGTTATAATTTTTATTAGAAAATTCTCTCTGTGTAATAATAGAATAATAATAAAATTTAAATCTTCACCTTATAAATAGCATTTCAATCGCTTGAATTTTGTATAAATTAGGATCTCGTGCAAAGTTAAATCATTCAATCCTTTTCCATAATACTCGATTTTTGCGTTCACCGGATTGAACTCCTATCTGTAGCCGTTATACGTGTTAATTACTTCGTGGACTGAAAATTTTAAAAATATTTAAAAAAAAACAGTTTGGAATGAAGCTCAAGAAAATATGAATAAAATTTTACAAGTGATATTTAAGTAGTTAGCGGTAAATAAGTTATCATTAAATACTGATAAGACTGTGTGTATGATGTATGGTAGCTATATCGATTTAACACAAATAAATGTAAAGATTCAGGATAGAAATATAACCAGAGTTGAAAATTACAAATATTTGGGAGTAGTTTTTGACTTCAATTTAAAGTGGGACAAACACATTCAATATATAATAAAGAAAACAAAATATCAGTATATATCTTTTATAGAATTGCCAAATCAATGTCAACAGATAAATAAAAAAACTGTACAAAAAATACATAAAATAAAATATTCCTATTATTTACAGCCAATTGCTCTATCCATCATATTAGTCAAAAACTCAGATGTTTGCTCAAAAATGAAAATTTTGTTCCCAGTGCTTATGTGTCCAGCTTGTAAGGAACAGGAATCTTATATATATATATATATATATAAATGTATAGCGCACGAGAGAAAATTCTGGAAGCGTCGTCGAAAAGCTCGGCCGGTTATGTAACATGTCGCGCGATCGCACATCTGGCCGAGCAGTATGGTGTGAGTTTGTTGGTGTGCGAGAGAATCTGAATTCGGCGGTTTGAGCATGAGCGCGACTGTGCGCGTACGTTTAGACCACAGCGAGGAGGCCTGCGAGATAGAGGCTCCTGCGCTACCGAGCAAGACGCGTTTCGCCTTGTACGCTTTCTCTCCCTCTTCACGTGCAAAACCATTCCCGAAAGGGGTAAGTTATTTATCATTATCAGTGCGTGGATTTTGCGAAGAGGCGATATTTATTGTGCGGGGATTTTCTTGTGTAGTCGCGGATATGGGCGCAGGACAATTCGATGCAGTATAGGCGCAGTAGAACGAGGCGTGGACCGGCGAGACTACAAGATTTTATGGCGGGTTGCGACGCTCGTCACTTGCAGTCCATCAACAACTTATCGCAGTGCAGGAGGTGCGCACCTATCTCCGACCTACTCATTATCAAAGATAAGTACTGCGTCCCCGCGTTTTAAATAGAGAGAGAGAACCATCCGTGTTAGAATCGAGCCGTGTTGCGTGACACATGAGCGCGCGGTTTCGTAACTTCATTTGATTATCGCAGTGATTGTGAGATCTTGCTAATAATAAAGTATACTGGTATTAATAAATGTGACCGCGGAATTTTCCGTGAATATATATTGTAAATATTTAGACTAAGAGCTATTCGCTCTGTGTAATAAAAGCTACATGGATTTTAACGTTCGTGATGAATGAGTGATTTTGTAATGGATGTGCGTTGATTTTTAAATATAATAAATTTATAAACGACGACTAACAAGGAAACTACCCGAAGTGTACCTCACCGATTTTCTTTATATTGTGATATGTTGTACTACAACAAAACGTATTAGACACGTATTTTTTTACGTGTTAATTCGGCAATTTAAGGGGTGAAAACCATCCTTAAAATTTACCCCCAAAATCAGTTTTTTTTTAAATCTCAAAAACGAATTGAAATTTTCCGCTGAAACAAACGTCAATTTGTTTCTTATCAAAATGCGCTTCTGCGGCAATCACTTTCACTCTAAAGGGTTCCATCCCTTATTTTTTATAAGGGTATATATGACTTTTTTTCGTTTTTTCTTTCTTCAGAAATTTCGTAATTAACCGAATCTTATAAAACATCGTTGTATTATAAACAATATTAAAATTAAAAGTTGACCGGTCCCGGGAGGTTAAAAAAAATTATTTAAAGGGGTAACTACCCTCTAACACGAGTTTCCTGACATACACAGAGAAAATTTTCTGATAAAAATTACCGTGAAAATCATTGTAAACGTGGGATATTCTGTCTTTAGAGGGGAAATTACCCTACTGAACGGTAAAAATTAACGTTATTCATTATAAATTTTATCATTCAGCACAGTAAATTTTACCGTTCAGTAGGGTATTTTTTCCTATGAAGTCAGAATATTTACAATGATTTTTACGGTAATTTTTATCAGAAAATTCTCTCTGTGTAAGCCTTAATAATAAATTTACTTAATTTTGTAATATATTGTAAAACATGAAAAAGACAAAAAATGTATTTATACATACTTATACGACCATTTGAGGGGTGAAAAATACCCTTACACTTCACTCCCAAAAATCTTTTTTTTTTAATATCTTTATATATATATATATATTTATTTCTAATTTTAATATCTTTTTAATATATTTATTTTTCATAAAAATACGCTTCTGTGGTAATTGCTTTTACTTTCTAGGGTTGCATCCTTTGTTTCTTATAAGAGTAGAGATGACTACTTTTTTCTCCAGAAATTTATTTTGTTCAATCTTATTAAAAGTCTGTATACTATAAACGATATTGATGTTTAATATTGAAAAGGAGAGAATGGTAGAAGAAAAAAGTCAAAGGCATAACTACCGCTAATCGTGGCATCTAACATACACTATTAAAATTTTCTTAATTTTGTTATATATTGCAGAGTATAAAAAAATAATTAGAGATTTTTTTACTGGCTCCTATGTTGATTTAAGAAAAGCACCCTTACAGTTCACCTCCAGAAAACACTTTTTATTTAATTTCGTAAAAACAAAGTGCAATTTCTTATTACACATCAATTTATTTTTTAAACAAAACTTATGTTGACATTGCTCGTGTTCTGATTGGTCGCTTTCATTTTTAGGAGTTTAAATAACATTGTATAGTTGTAATTTAAATTTTGTATTATTTCAACTGCACCTTTATTTTTGATCTTGACCCACGTCACTCTGTATATGGCATTTTGTCCGTTAATTGAAATACAAATAAAAATAAAAATAAAATAAAATAATATTGTTAAGGGTCTTTCTACTATAAATAAATATATTGAATTTCAATAAATCAAATTTAAAATTTAACACGTATGGCAGTTAAAAAAGAAGAGTAAAATATTTCTCGACGTTTTCTTTGATTTAAATATATGCTATTTTATTATAAAATAAAAATATATATCATAAATGCATGTTATAAAATTTTTTTTTAATGTTATACCTTTTAAGTTTATTTAATATATAAGTAATGTATGAAAGCTAAGAATATTTTGGTGCGCAGTTTGTTCTTTTATTAGGTCATCGAATATCAAACATTTATTTTTATCCAGCATTCGAATCAGCAGCGATAACAATACGCAACCATTGATTTTAAGCAGTTACATTTCGCATCTTTTTCAGTTCGCACGTGCCAGTGATCAGTAAAATAAAATTTTATTATAGTTTTACGAATTAAAAACGAAATAATTGTTTTTCGTTAATTATAAGAACCTTAAGGTATGCATATTATTTATTAAGCATTACATGAATGCGAAATACCCTAGTGGAAATCAAACATGTATATATAAATATACAAGAGTGTACTTTATATATTAACAAACTTTTCATAGAGAAAATATTTAGTATAATTTAGCGATTTCATTTTGGATTTGCCACACTAGTTTATATTTAAATACGTATATATACACTACCTTATAGAATTTCGTAAAAAATGTACACTTATGTACATTTATTTACACTATTATACACAGATTATGTGATAATGAGAGTTAAAAACCTATTATTTTATGTATATTTGATATTATTGAGTCATTATATATTTTTCGATGCTATTATTTATTGTTTGTTGTATATTCATTATCAATGTTAGCTCATATACTTAATTTTATTGTTGAATTAAAACAGAAATAGACACTTTTATACACTTTTGTACATATTTATACATTTGTATACACTTATATACAGTTATATATACTTTTTTATTTTCGCAAGGGTATTAAGGTCGATATATTAAATTTCTAAAAATAGTTGAATGCTCATAGATGTTTGTAAAATCATTTAAATATTTTTCATTTTTTTAATCAAATACTAATACATTATTTTATAAAAAAGTTTTAAATATCTCTAACAGAATTAGTTCAATTTATTACATTTTGAAAAACTTTTTTTACAGAATATTATATAATCATCTTAATCATACTCATAATAGAATGCAAATTCTTCATTTATTTTAAATTTCAAAAATTTTTGGATCGCCTGTGTATGTTTCAGATATTAAGAATGACTATCAATCCGATGAACATTATAAATTTGCTTCTAATAACATTTCAAGTTTTAAACTTACCAAAAACTCCAGAAACACCTCAAGAGATTAGTTTAAAAAATAGTATTGAGAATATTCTATTAAATGCTATGAAGGAATTTCACGATGTAGAGATGGTTGAATATGAAACATTAAATTTTCAAGAACCGTATATGGGAGGATGGGGTATTGCCAGTCACCTAAACAAACGTGCTTGTTATTTCCACTTTCAAATTGTTTCTTTGATCTTTAAATAATTATTATGTTAGTTCAAACCATTGACTATAAATATTTATTATTGGATTAATATAAAAATGTAAGATATCGAAGCTATAAGTCGAAATAAAAAAAGCGTTTTTACCGAATTTACTCCACATCAAAGGGTAATACCAGTCAGCCTTGGTATAATTCCGATCACTATTAGCAAGTTACTTTTATAGGTGAAAAATTTCTTTAAATCAATTATATGAACTTTCATATGCTCCGTCGCATTATTATTCTCACTTACATAGTGAAACATATAATAACATAACCACTGTTCAATCAAATACACTTAAGCAAAGTTACCCAACCTGAGAGCGCAGCGGAACGTTTTCTTAGCCTCACTTGCGGGAGCGTTATATAAATAACATTGTGACCGGGATTACCCCCATTCTGCTTAGTAATTTAAATTTATATGACAAAAAAGTAATAGGTTTATACTCTTTTTTCTTCGCTATTTCGTATTATTAGATTGTTAAAACTAATAAATATGCAAAAAATAACTGCATAAAGCAACAAATAATATACATAAAAGTTTATTTTATAGACCATTTTTTTATAAGAAATGTAGGCCTACACTTTGATTGTATATAATTACTTAATAAAACTGAATAGAAAGTTGTTTGAACATTAGATTAATTGCATTTTATGTTGCGTTTAATATACTATTCGAATTATTACCTAAAAATGTTTAGATTATTGAAAATAAGGGTGACCGGAATTAGCCAGTGACCGGCATTACCCCGTTCTCCCCTAAAGATGTTGATATGAAAATTATAGAAGACGATGGTAAAATATTTACAATTGATGAAGATTTACAACAATGTACAGAAGATACAGAAGAATTAGATCATGACTAATAAAGCAATAGCCATGGAATTCTGGAGAAGTGATTGATAAAAAATTTAGCATTCAAAACGGTACAAAATCGTTTTTGCAAGGTTCAGTCCATAACCTAATTAAAACGTTGGGCAAAAACATTAAATAAAGGAGGAACGTATAAAGAGAAAATAGGAAGAATTTGTTCTTTTGTTTTAGAAAATTTTAAAACTGCTGTTGATGCTGGTTATCCGGTTCATGACAAGGATTTACAAAAATGGGCGTTACAGGCTCAAAAAGATATTGGAAACGAAGATTTTCGTTGAAAAGCATCTAATCATTGGTTATCTAATTTTAAAAAAGCTCACAGAAATGTTAGTAGAAAAATTAACAAATTTGTAACCAAAAAAACACTTGAAGGAGTAGATTATTTAGAAAGAACAGTTGATACGTTTGTTATTGAAATAAAAAAAAACGGATTCATGAAAAAGGTATAGAAAATGTATTTAATTCAGATTAATCAGGCTTTCAATTAGAAATGCACTCAGTCGTACATTAACAGTTGAAGGACATAATGTAGTTCAATGTTTGGTGCAATCGTTGACTTCTACAACTCATAGTTATACAATTCAGTCAACAATATCAGTCGATGGTAGACTTCTTTCACCTCTTCTTATAGTTCTTAAAGAAACAAGTTGTGAATTTGGACTCATTATAGAACGAGACTTATTTAGACCCCATAATGTATATGTTATGGCTTCTAAATCTGGAAAATTAACCTCAGGTAATTGGAAAAAATCTATTTATTTGATGTTGTAAATGTGTAAATGAATGAACGTAAATGAGTAAATGATATTGAAAATGAGTAAATCATATTTGTAAAATTGTAAATTAAATTTTGGTATTTCAAATTTTATTTAATTTCAGATCATTTTAAAACGTGGATAAAAGAAGTATACTTTCCCAACGTTGGTTCATCAAGTGATTTGTTAATAGACTCTTGGAGTGGGCATTGTCCTACTGTTATGCAAGAAGCGACCCCCCAGAATAAAGAAGTGATCTTAAAAATAATTTCGTAAGGAACTACGGGTAGAATACAACCTCTTGATGTTTATGGCTTCAGAGTATGGAAGAGATATGTGAGACATTTCTCTGACTCTGTGATATTAATGAATGAGGATTTAAATCTACATTTAAGGAATCATATTATAAAGTTACAATCACTGGTACATAATCAGCTATCATCACCGAGGTATATCGATTTATTCAAATTCGCGTCGTATAAATGTGGATACAGTGATGTAGCACCTGCGAAATTTGAAGTTCCAGTTAATGTTGCTTTTGGTACAAAATTTAATACACACTGCGAATTAGAACGTTCCTCTAACATTGCAATAGTTAGATGTTCTTGGTGTAAAAAGTCTCTATGTTTGAAACATTTTTTTTATGACTACCATTATTGTTCATTGTATAAACACTAATTTATATTTATAAAGATTATATCAAATTATTAGAAATATAGAAATTTAAAAAATTATATTCATATGTAGAAAAATTGTAGAATAAAAAATCAACATCAATATACAATATACAATATATCGTTTGTATGATAATTTATATATATTAAAAAGAAAATAAATTTATTTTTAGATAAAATAAGGTATCTAACCTTTCGTATAAAAGCAGAAAATCGTCCTTTACAAAGAAAAAATTGACTTTGGGTTAATTGGAAAATTTCAATTTGTTTTTTAGATATTAAAAAAAAAAGATTTTTCAGGGGTGAAGTAAAAGGGTGTTTTTCATCCCTCGAATGGTCGTATAAGTATATATGTATGTATATATTTGTTATGTTTTTTTCATGTTTTACAATAAATTATAAAATTAAGTTAATTATGAAGGCCTATGTCAAGAAACTCATGTTAGAGGGTAGTTACCCCTTTGAAAATTTTTTTTTAAAACTCCCGGAACCGGACAACTATTAATTTTAATATTGTTTATAATACAACGATTTTTTATAAGATTCGGTTAATTACGAAATTACTGAAGAAAGAAAAAACGAAAAAAAGTCATATTTACCCTTATAAAAAATAAGGGATGCAACCCTTCAGAGTGAAAGCAATTACTACAGAAGCGCATTTTGATAAGAATCGGAAAATTTTAATTCGCTTTTGAGATATTAAAAAAAAACTGATTTTGGGGGTAAATTTTAAGGGTGGTTTTCACCCTTTAAATCGCCGAATCAGCACGTAAAAAAATACGTGCCTAATACTTTCTGATGTGCTACAACATATCACAATATCAAGAAAATCGGTGAGGTACACCTCGGGTAGATTCCTTGTAAGTGAAATATCTATAATGATTGTGTTTCCGATATGTGCGACGACGAACATTAGCAACTTATTCTTGTTTGGTTAAGAATCTACGATTTAAATATATATATTGGTTTAAAATAAAATAATTGTTTTATTTTATCCATCCTAAATGATTAATATCTCACAAGGTGCCTGCTCTTCCGTGATATTGGTATTAATAGCGTGAACTAGCAAGATTAACGGGATTTCCTGCAGGACCTGCTCCATTTCGTATCGTTGCTTTCTTTTAATCCTTAACTCGCTTGATAAAATGGTGCATTGAAAGTGGCGCTTCTTTTCGTTTTCCTCTAAGTTTGATACGTTACCACGGTTATAGGTACTCCGACACGCTCGAACGGTATTATCGAATGTTTTGAGCTACATTCAAATAGCTTATATTCAAATAGTTCCATGCCTATTAAATCTAAAATACGATAGTACCTTAAAATGGTACATTTACAAAAATGTAATCCTATAATTAAATTATCAGAATATATTTTTGTGATTTTAAAATTTCAAAGCACTAACGTATTTTATATTTCACATGCATAAAATTACTTGAAAATAAGAAGGCATTCAATCTGTGAACAGCATTGTGTGATTTTCACGACTCTAATAAAATTGAATTATGTTACCTTCTTCGCCTTCTTCCAAACTTCCAAGACTATAACGAAGGCTCGGTCTGATGGACTTGGACGACCCGGAGAGCCTGGAATGTCCATGGGCCCATTTGCATTTGCGTGATAATAACAGTTAAATACGTACGCCATAAGCAAGGCTAAACATCAGTAAAAGTCAAAACCCTATGTCAGTGGTGGACTAAAATAAATTTATCCCACAAAACAAGAAAGGAATCATAAATAATTACGAATTAATTTTTATTTAATTATTACTACTATTTTACTTTAAAGTCATTTTTCTCAATTTTTTATTTTCATGATGCCTTTTCTACATCTAGACTTTAAGTTCGTCTCGCTTTAACTTTCAATGCTGAATATCATTAACCCTTTACTACCGACCTGAAATTTAGTCAAGAAAGTAGCATAATTTGGTTGTGCTTGAATTATTTATATCTATTTAATTTTAATTGAATTTGCGTTATCAAACTTTTGCACAATATCTGTCAAGATATTTAACGAATTTACATAAAGGTTAAAGGGTTAGGAATATGATACATTTACTAAGTTGAGAATATATGATCATATATGATTATGTGATATAAGAATACAATACTGTATACACTTGGACAGTTTGTAATATTTAAATATCAAGAACAAGTGTGGCACAGTGGCTGACTGAGCACCTGCGAAGTCAAAGGTCCCGTTCAAGACTTGGCGTCGGCGATTTTTTTATCTCTTCTTTTCTTTTTTTAATGACAAATATCTAATTAAATTTACGATAAAATTTATTTTTTAGTCCAAATAAGTGTCGATGTTTATTTTTTACGAAAAGATTAAATTGCAGAAAGTATACTTTATTAAAGAATAAATTTTCCACACATAATTTAAAAATAATAATTGATGATTTTTAAGCGAAAGCGCTTGGCCCCGTTATTAATTACGTATCACTTCTGAATCACAACGATAAATAAAATGCTTTTACTACCTTATGTAAGTATATTACTGCGGAGTATTGTTGAACATAACCCCCCTATTTAAGAATTGTTAATTATGTGTACATCATTAAGGTATGTTCTGTATTGTTGAAAATATAATTAAAAATGGTGTTAAAAAATTATTAGTACGTAATATATGAAAGTTTATTGCGGAAAAGCGAGTTTAGCGATGGATGCTTTCAAAACTATGATTTTTAAACAGTAAAAGTAGTTCTCCGCATATAATATTGATGTAACTTATTAAAAGTGAACTTAAAGATTCATCCTAATATTATTAAAAATTAAATTAGTTTTTAATTGTTTATACATTTTAAGAAGTATTTCACATGGTACAAGTTGCACACAGTTCTCCGCATACAATATCGATGATACTTATTAAAAGTAAATTCAAAGATTCATTCTTATTAAAGTATATAAATTTTGTGTTAAGATGAACCTTTGAACCCGCTTCTAATAAGATTCTTCAAAATTGTATACAAACAACTACATTAACTAAACATGAAGGTTTTGAAATGACCCATCAATGAATAGTATGGGATTTGTACTATATTAAATAATTTTCAAGGTGTGTACTTATAAAATTTCATGCATTTCAAATTCAAATCCGAAAAACAAACACGAGTTAAAACAAACATTAACCCTTTAATGCCAAAACGGTCGCCCACGACCGCCCACCTTCAAGCTCCATAAAAAATCTATAATCGATAAAGTAACTGCTCTAGCAGTTTAATCTCAGAAAAAAATGTTTTTTTTATACAAAAAAAAATCTATTAAATCGAAGTCTTACGTAAAAATTACAAAAAACGCCCTGGGGCGGGAAGAAACGTTTTTCTCCAATTCAAATAACATTATTCAAGTAAAATGTACAACAAAATATTTTATGTAACACAGGCACGATTTTCGCGTTTTTATTCCCTATTAAGCGGGTCGTAAGTGACCGTTTATAGACCGGCGGACAATATAAACCGTCAGCGGGCGGTAAAGGATATTCAGTTTTTTAATTTAGAAAATTTTGAAAGTTTTGGAATTTTGAATTTTTAGAATTTTTAAAATTTGTAGAATGTTCTAATAAGCGGGTGGTTGCCGAGTCAAAAAACGGTCAAATTCGTCTTGCTTAATGTGCAAAAGAACGCAAAAATCAATACATGCGTCACATAAAATATAGTGTGCACCAAGAGCTAAGTGGGCTTTTTGACCTCGTGTGGTTGCAGTACTCGGTCTATAAAAGCCCGCTTACCGCCCTTGGTATACAATATACTATTTTAAATCCAAAATCGACATTAACTTTAACAGAAAGCCTAAGTTTGTGCAGTTTTTAATTAATAATTTCTATATACAACTCACTTTTCCGTAATAAACTTTTATATAGTAAGTACTATAGTATATTGTGTATCAAGGGCGGAAAGAGTTATTTCCCGAGGGTTAAATACCAGATCAGTATATAAGCTAACTTAGTACTATTATATATATTTGCTAGAACGTATATACTTATGGGGAAGTGAAAGGTACTTATAAAGCGCGTTTTCAAATAATAATTCGAATTCAAATAATAACGGAATCTTTTGAAAATCATATAATATTTATATAAAATTAAAGGGTAAAGTAAGGGTATAGTAAGTCGATTTTTTTTCAAGAATTGACATTTTTTACTGGAATCTGTGTATCGTTTTCTGTATTTTAAATAATTACTCGAAGAAAAATAAGTTTTTTAAAAAAAGATCCAAATAGTATGCACTTAAAATTTGTGTAAGCATTGACTGGTTCAAATTTCATAAAATTCGGTTGTTATTTGTAACCAAAATATCGTTTTGAATATGTTTCATGATAAACAATCCGACTCCTTTATAATAAAGATATTGATTTTTAGCAAAATGAGAGCAATAATTCTCATGAAGTGCATATCGACGTATATCATAAATTGCCGATATCTTTTGCTTTCAATTTGCAAACAGAAAGGTTATTGAATAATCGCTTATTTATATAAGAAAGATAAACAAATTAAATCAAAAGTTAATCAATATGCAATAAAATACTCTTTTTTAGAATATCTTAGATTGCTTCTGAGATTCAATTACAGATTTATTATCTTTTTTTTATTTAATATTCTTTAATTTTAGTGCCTAATCTCCAGTCTTAGTCGACGTTACAGAGACCAGTGACGTGGTCTCTTGAAAATATAAATTGCACACTTTTTATTCTCTATCATGATTCTATAATAAAGCGTTCTTTAATCAAGAGTTTAAAAATATGACTATCACTATCACAATCCTTAAGGTGATGCTAAACCCCCTATCGCCGTCAAATACGGGGAACCAATTATTTCATTCAATTTTAAATTTTGAGAAAATATCTCTCTGAAAAATTATTGTTTTTGATTACGACAGTAACGTCTCATATAGATATTTGCTAAAAATTGAAAATTAAATGAGAAAAGTGTTTCCTCATATTTGTTGGTGACAGGTGGCTTTAGCATCACCTTAAGACATATTTTATATAATTAAAAAATTATTATTTCTTACATATTTTATTTTATTAATTTATTTTATTTTTTTTTGTTTTAATTTGGTTTAAACAACTACTTTTAAATTAAAATTTAAGAATGTAATAATTAGGTTAAAATTTGTGTTGCAATATTAGGATTTTTTTTTAATTAACATCGCCATGTTTGTGCTCTCATGTGGTGCTAATCGACGACGGGGGTCTGCGGTGTGTTTGTAAACAAAGCACATGTAATTTTTACAAAGGTGCTTTGTATCAATCAGCAGAGACTAGGATTCGAACCCGGGTCACCGGCGTGGGAATTCGACACTCTACCGACTGAGCCGCCGCAGGCCCCAATATTAGGATTTATAATTTAAAAAAAATATAGGTCCCTTAACTAAAATGTTTAAAAATGTTGCAACTTAAAATTATGATATATGTATAATCATAGATAGTTTTTTGATGATCAACTAAATGTTCAACTATAAAACTAATATATAAATTCATACATCAACATTCATGAATAATTTTAATAAATAGTCATTTTATTTTCAAACAAGATAGAATAAAATTAAACTAAATAACTCTTAGATTCACTTGGCGCACTGTATTGAATATTATTAGATAATTTGTTGTTAATAGACAATATTTATATTCTAGTATACTAATAATATCCCACTAATAATATTGCATACAAAGATTTTATCATTATTCTGCTATTTTAACTTTAACTTACACGAGCGAGCGCCAGCGAGCAAGTGATGTAGCTACTTTAAACTAAAATATCTAATATCTGGAGAACATTGGACATGATTACGGGAGCCAGGCTTCATTTTTAAGTATCAGAAACTACCTCCTAAAGTTTGGTAAAAAATCTTTTCCCAGAGGTTGTCGACTCTCTTTGTGAGTAGAAAAGAGTCCAAGTTTCCATTTGGAAATCAGAAATAATAAAATAAACCAAATAAAAACTTATACAGTAGAAACAGCGAAGTATGAGATTACTGAAATAGAAAAAATGGAGAACGGTAAGAAAAAGAAAAATAAACGTCTAGAATGCCTAACAAGTACAAAAAAGGAAATTAAAAAACAAATTTATTTTGTTAACACGCATTTTCCAGATCACGAGAAACGAAACAAAGATATCGAAGAACAGAATCCGGAGGATATACCACTCTTCACAGATGTAGAATTAAGAATCGCTGCTGACTTTATCAAGAAGAACAAGGCACCAGGACCAGACGAAATCTCGGTTTAGTCCCGGTCTTGAAAATAGCAGCAAGAGTATGCCTACAGCTACTTTTGAACGTGTACAACAGCTGTCTCAAGGCAGGCGTTTTTTATGAAAAATGGAAGATGCAAAGGCTAATGCTGATCTACAAGGGAAAATAGACCCCAACTCGGCATCGGGCAACAGACCGCTATGCACGTTCGAAATGGCTGGAAAACTACTCCAGAAACTTCTTAGATCTCGCCTACAAAATGCAATAAAGGCAGACATTGACCTGTCAGGTAAACAATACGATTTTAGGAAAGGAAGATCAACTATTGATGCAGTACTAGAGGTCAAGAGAACCTTCAAAGAACAGATGACGAATAATTAATTCAAAGAGAAGTAATACAACTCTGCCAGATGGAAGGGTATGATTGAACCGCTGAAGAACAAGTATAAAGTACCACTGTGCATTCTTCGCATGGTAAAGGACTACCTAAAGGACAGGTGCTTGCTATACAATACCACCGAAGGACAAAGAATTTATGGAATAGGTCGTATGTCGATGTCCTGTTACTATGGATTAAAACTAGCAATAACCCACAAGACAAGAATATTTTAAACTAGAAAGCAGAAGAAAACTTTTAACAACAGCCAGAGAATGCAGGTAGAACCTGAGAGGATTCATGCTGGATTCTAAGATGAAATTCGGAGAACAGATCAAGCGAGCATCAGACAAAGCAGAATCAGTTACGACGGCGTTAAAGAGGTTCTATCGTCATATTGACCTCTAAATAAAAAATTATTTACTACAATTTAATCACTTCTAATGATATTTAAGTTAAAATATTATAAAACAAGGTATCCTCGTCTACCTAATAAATTTTTTTTATAGAAATTACTATATTGCAAAAGTAGTTATTGGCAACTAAAGAAAGATTCGACAAAAGAGTGGAGACGTTTTCGTTTGTTAACCGATTTGAATTTTGATAGTCTCATTTTGTTCCTCGGAAAATTTCAGGGGGATTTACCAGCGTTGGGCTCATTTGGATTTCAGATGGTAGAATTTCTAGGTCCTAGTGATAAAATTTGATATTGTGGTCAGCTAAGTTTAGATCGTTGGCGCGAAATGCCGCGGGGTGTTCTCAAACTCATCAGGATTTTCTCAAACTAATCCCGAGTCGGATGGGTTTGAGAACACCCCGCGGCATTTGGGGTCAACGATCTGAACGTAGCTGACCACAATTTAAAATTTTGTTACTAGGACCTAGGGATTCTGTCATCTGAAATCCATATGAGCCCGACGCTGGGACTTACCCATATGAAAATTGTATATCATCGCATAACGTGCAAAGTTACGTCCGATTATTTATAAAATACATGACGTACTTATAAACAATTGGACGCAACTTTGCAGGTTATCCGATGATATACAATTTTTATATGGGTAAGTCCCCCTGAAATTTTCCGAGGAAGAAACTGAGACCTTCAAAATTAAAATCGGTTAACAAACAAAAAATCTCCGCTGTTTTGTCGAATCTTTCTATAGTTGCCAATAACTACTTTTGCAATAACGGAATTTCGTTAAAAAAGAATTTTTTAGTTCGACAAAAACTTTCATATCATTTCGTGAGATTAAATTGCAGTAATAAATGTTCGTTTTTTCTTGTGTTTCTCCCGATGACAATGACCCATTCCATTCTTCTGTATGGTGCGGAGATATGGGCCAATGCACTAGAAATTGAGGTCAATAGAAAACGTGTGGCTACAATTCAGCAGACAGGAGCGCTGAGGATAGCGAGATCGTATCGAACGGTTTCGGAACCAGCAGTCTCGGTTTTGGAAGGTGTGATTTCAATCGACCTGCGCATAAAGGGGCGAAAGAGAATATATGAAAGAAAAGCAAAAGACAACAGACAACAAGTAATGTCAAAAGCGATGGGACGCAGATACCAAAGGCAGATGGTCCGAGAGACTAATCAAGGAAATCTATAAATGGATAGAACGACGGCATCGAGAGATAAGCTACTACCTAATATAACACAGTTCCTCACCGATCATAAGTACTTCCAATCTTATCTCAGACACATGAGGAAGGTGAAGAATGCAAAGAATACACTTTCTTTGACTATGACCGCTGGACTGACGAAATAAGAGATCTGGAGACAACAAAAAAGCGAATTACTCCCGAAAACATTGTTGGATTAAGGTTACTCCAAACACTCGATATACCATACATCATAGATATATTAAATGGGGAAAATATATATAGTAAATGGATAAAATGATAAGTGGCTTTTTGCCACTGATTCTCCTCGGAGCAAGATAGATAATATTTTGCGCTGAAAAAAATATCATTGCTAGATATTGATACATAGTTTGCGCGGATCTTAGCTCGGCCAACATATGAAATTGAATAATTTTTTTCATTGAATGTACGAAGAAGGACGACTTGAGTTCAGATCCACGCAGAATACATATCAAAAGCTTACATGAATAATTCTTTCAGTGCAAGATTATATTTTCCCGAAAAGATGCAGTGGCGCAAAGGAGCAGCGTTTTTTCTCCATTTACTATATATATTTGCTTTTGTTTAATATCAAATAAAATTACAGTTCGGTCAATATCCAAATTTCAATGGTTTTTATAATTGAATTTAAAAAGAATTACGACCAGAGTTTAGATCTGCGCAAACTACGTATCAATATATATCATTGACAATTATTTTCAGCTCAAAATATTATTTCTCAAAATATCACCCGTCTATGGTTCATAAATAGAATTCCTCAAGTCACCGGATAAGATATAAAATTTATTTTATTATAAAACTAATGAGAACTTATTTTTAAGAACCTAAGATATTTATGCAAAAACGAAAAAATGATTTTTGAGAATTTCTATAACAGTATTACTCCCTCAGAAAAATGTTTGCTTCTTCCTCTTGAAACACAATATAGGTACTGTTTGTTATAATTATAATAATGCTACAAACTAAGGAGTTTCCACTATGATTACATTTTTATTAAACACAATTTTTATTTGTTTAAAAAATATGCAAGTAAAATTACAATAATTTTATTCTACTTTAAATTTTAAAAAGTTTGCAATTTTTTGTATAATTAGTTTTTTCACTGAGAGCTTCCATCATGTACGTTTTTTGGTACGATATTTGCCTGGCATCAGAAGGCTGCGAAAAGTGAGCAGTTTCAAAATTGAATTCCTTATGGACAACCATGGACATCATCTACAAATTTAAAAAAGAATAATTATAATGTACATCTAATATGTGCAGTGATTTCATAAAAAGATTATTTACAGTATGCAAAATGTCTTCAATGTATCGTTTTGGCGGAAGCAAATGAGTTCTTTCTGACTGATATTTTCGTTCAATGATATTTGTTGGCAGTTGAGAATATTTAAGACTATGCGAACTGTTGATGTTTTCTTCTAAAGTTTTGGCGAAGCACTTGCTATTAATAATATCCCTATTAAAATATAATATTTTATTTTTTCATAATATAATAATTTTATAGTAGGGTAGAGCGAGGCTAACTCATACACTTTTACTGTTTGTATTTATTTCTCGCTTATAAAGGAAAATAAAAAATTCCGCACTGATGCGAAATTTTTTTTCAAGTTACCCCGGCCCCGGCTAAGAACAACTTGTCCCTATACGAGTTATCCCCGCTCTACTCTACATAATTCTGAAAAAATTAATATTGTTATTGTACATTATAAATTCTCATAAAAATCAGTCTTTAAGAGCCTACGATCGCCATAGCTATAGTCAACTAATATATATATATATATAGAAAATGGTGAAAAGTTTCTTTTCCCCACACCTGCACCGAAAGTACCACTTTTCCTCCCGGGCGCCTGGAGAGAAATGTGTATTTTCGGTGCTGGTGTGAGGAAAAATAGTATACGCACCATGGGAGGTAAAATGGCGACCCCATAGCACGTGTAAAATGCCACCCGAGCCAAAGGCGAGCCATACTCGCCTTTGGCTCGGGTGGCATTTTACACGTGCTATGGACTCGCCAATTCTTTACCTCCCTAGATGCGTAATAAACTACTTTTACCTTTTCTATTGAATGATCTCATTTGATAGTAATCCGTGGCTTCTTAGATATGACAGAAGAAAAATAAATTTAAAAACGGGAAAAATTAAGAAGGTCGCGGACTTTGAAATCAAAGCTATTTTATTTAGTGACAACTTCACAGAGCTTCAGCCGCTTCAAGTAAGAAGATTGATGATCAACGAATGTCGAAGAAATTTACAAGTGGAGGAAAAAGTCTTAAACTTTTCCTCCCTTATAACCTGAAAAATAATGTTGTCATACGACGTTGCCCTCGCGCTTATTGTCAAAGTCCGTGACCTGTCAAATTTTTGCCGACTGCAATTTTAGTTTTCTTCTAGTGCATGCTAGAAAGTCACGCATCGTCACCAAACGATATCCTTACATAGCAGAGGCAAAAAGGAAGCGATCGCACCTCTCGGATTTGGATTTCCTGCATTTTTCGAGACGTAACTACGGAGGAAAATTTTCCCCATTTGCTATATATATTAATTGACTATAGTAATGGCGATCGTAGGTCCTTAAAACAATCTGAGCATTGATGTTAATATACCTATATAAATTATAGTTATAGATATATATCTATTTAAATATATTTAGTTATTTCAAATCATACTTATATGTTTATTTTTTAATTTTATATCAATAAAATTGTATTTACCAAATTATACTCTCAAATATTTGAGATGACATATTTATAACATGAGAAGAAATATTATATTTGCTAGAAGTCATTTCATGCTTGATTTCCTCATTTGGTATATTTTTTAGCTGTTGCAATAAATCGACTTTGTCGTCAGCAAATTGAGAATCATAAGTATAAATTTTTAATGTTAACGTTTTACAGAAAGTTGATGGCTTTTTTATTTCATCAAAAATTGGTTTCTTCTACAAATATACAAAATTGTAAAATTATTACCTTATAGTATTCAATGCATCATTTAAAGTACATCAATGATATATAAATGATATATATAAAATATTATGATTACCGGGTAAATTATGCCTTTTTCAGTTATGGTGAATTCATTTTCCATTCGTTTTAAAATGTTTTCTTGTTCTGCTTTTTTCTTCTCTGCAAGACGTCTTTCACTTACATCCACAAAATCACAAAATATGTCAATATCCAATGAACATTCATAAGAACCAATGACTATTTCTATCATGAATGTAAGTAGAGTCTGAGGCTGTATTAAACCACTTGTTGGTTTTACATTAATTTTAACGATTCCTGGTATTTCATAACTAAAAATAGTTGTTAGGATTACTCAAATTCAATGGATATAAATATAAAATTGTTGAGTAACCATAATTTTATATATGAAGTATATTATTAGATTGTATAATAATGCATTTTTTATAAATTGTAATAATAATGATTTATGAGTAACTAGTTACTTTTTCCACTCATAGTACAATACATCTTGCTGATGATGATTATGAATCATAATAACTTTAGTCACTTTCCCGTGAGTTGGTACAGAAGGAACTATAATACAATCGTTATTGAAATAAACAACTATTTCCGGAATCTTGAATGTATTGACAAGTGGGCATGTTTCGTGACTAATATCAATTTGTTTAAAAATACAGGTAGATTCAGCTTCTATGTTTAACGTTGACTCGTTTTCGCCTAGTCTTACTACAACTGTAGCCTGTCAAAATAACATTTTTCATAAAATTCATTTAATAAATTTCATACTGATTTAATAAATGTCACATTTTATTAAGATGACGTAGAATTTCAATTAATTAACTTTAAACTTTCCAAATCTGTTGGGACAAAAACCGAAAAGTACAGGTTTACAAGTATATCGACGAATAGTTCCTTGTGGATTTAAACATGTAAAAATGATTCCATAATTTTTTTTATTTATCGAAGCAAGACTTTCAGTATCAACTTTGTATGTGTTTTCATACTCTTTATTATTGTATAGCCAAACTGCCTATAAATGTCAATCAATTTAATTTAACAAAACATATTTAGGTATAATATATTAATTGGGACATAATAAAACTGAATAGAAACCTGATAACGCATACTAGTGCATTGCCCAAGGTACACATTTTTAAAATTTAAATATGATCCCGACAAAATCATAGGACTTTCAAGTTTTATATTTAACGTAATATATCTTTCTTCTCCAATACTCAAATCCCAGAATATTCCAGACGGTTGTAAAGTATCACTTTTGATTTCTATTGTAAGAATATCTGTTTCATCAGCCTGATAATAAGATTAAATTAAATATTTTTTTTTAAAAATACGCTCTGTAATTTTGATGCAAAAGTTTTACCATTAACGTGATTTTCTTAGGATTAATTGTACACGATTGATCATGAACACAATACAGACAATCGCCCTTGGAAATCCGTTTCACTATAGGGCGATTTTTTCGACTTGGATCATTACACAAACAAATACTTTGTTTTTTTAAAAACCATAAAGCTTTAATTGGGTTTACATTTTTCAATAATAGTTTTATGACAAACTTTTCGTTTTCTTCTAAAGTCGCAAAAGGAACGATCATTTCAATTGAAGTTTCTTGAGATGGCAGTAAATCTTTCAAAGCTGAATTAAAACTAATAAATACTGTATTTTTAAACAATATCAAAATTATTAAAGTAATTATTAAAGTAATAAAAGTCTTGAAAAGTTTGTATACTATAATTAAATAATCAGTTTCTAAATATTCCATTATATATAAGTTTATACATAAAAATTATCATAACTTTTTACTCACTCATCGATGCCCAAAGATTTCCAAAGAGAAATTTTGCTAACAACTTTATTAGTTTCTGCTTGGTATAACAAATCTTTAATCTAAAATAAATTTACTTACACGAGACTTTTTTTTAGAAATAAATTAAAAATATTAAAAATTTACCTGTATTAGGGGCAAGTAACACATGCAATTCAGCATACAGAGACTTTTAGGTTTCGATAGTGGTATTGAGCCATCTGCCTTTGAGTCAGGTATCAAATAATATTGGATGTTCAACGAGTAAAAGCCTGGCTGTGTTGGAGTTAGACAAATTTTTACTTTTTCTCCTTTTCCCGGCCTGACTGTACCGCGTATTGGTGATATATTAACGTCGTTTTCTGGATCTTCCATTAATTCCATTTTTTTCGATGGACGACATACTAATAAGAAATGGATCGTGACCGTGCTAAAATTAAAAACTTTGAATTCCATTTCGCATAGTTCTTTGTAGGCCCGTTCGCCGAAATCTAGTTCTTCTGGAATCGCCTTTTAGAAAGAGTAACAATATATTGTTATAATCCCTGGTAGAAATATTATCGTGGCGCCCACATTAGCTATAACGGCCTTTATAGGCAAACTAGATAGTACTAGACTGTACAAAACTTGATAAATCCACACAGATCTACATAGTTTTTTCAATAATAATATGTACGTATAAAATCTGTGAGGTTATATATTATTTATTGAACAGAACTTTTATTGTAAAAATTAATGTTAAAAAAGTTTAACATGCAAGTTTTCAATTATAATAATAAGATCTACAGTTCTATTCATACTATTTACATATAAAAATAGCCAGAAAGCATATCTAACCTAAAAAATGAAAATTTAGAAATCATGTTCCTTGCATATGAAAAACAGTGATCGTAAAATAATGTTCTGATTGATGTAGTTGTTTCTTGAAAAGTAATATATAAATAATAATAATATCATATGTACTAATATGTACTTTATGACATGCTTTATTTAAAACTAGAATTTTAATTTCAGAACTGCAAATAATTTTGTATCCATATGTGAGTTCTTATAATACATAAACTGCTCATCCATGACAACATTTTCAAAGACAAACACATTAGTCGAACACATGTAGACGATAATTTTCTTTATAAGTAACAAATTACTATGTTTTAACTGGCTATAGATGTCAAATGAAAGTATTTGATTATAAATTAATCACAGTAGGAAATACAAAAACAGAACATATATATAACAACTCAAATACATTATTTCTGTTTAAAAATAAAAAATGAATCAGTTGATAATAAATGTGTGTGAAAATAGTTTTCCTTACATAAACCATACAGGTTTTGAAACCAAGTCTGTATTTAGGATGGAACATAATCAAATGTAAGGAAACTAATTTTACATAAACAAAATAAGTATATGCATTAATACTTCATATAGTTATTTGAATATTCAGATTATTTTCTTATTTTGATTATTTAATATATATGTGTAACGTAATATTGTTATTGAGTTCTTAAATACATAAACTCTTTAAATCAAAATAATACATAATAAGCATAATAGATTGTGCTTCTGTTTCTTAAAACATAACCTTTAAGTGGTTGTTATTGTTATAATTTTGCTTATCTAGTTTTATCGGAGCAAATAATATGGAAAACTAGAAGGGTCGACCGTTACACGCCTATACAGTACCTATCTAGTTTGCCTGCATAATTCTACACAGCGCGAGATTATTCTACATAGATCTATAAAGTGGACGGGATAAATTTCTACCAGGAATATGTTATAAATACATCTGAACATTTATTTGTTATACAATTTAATGTAGTATGATATTTATTAACAAAAATATAAAATATATAATTATTTACTTTAGAAAATCTTAATATTATTAGCTTATGAAATTATTTTACAAAACTATAATCAAAATAAAGCTTTTGAATAATTGTTATGTATGTTTCCTTTTTATAAATTAAAAAATGTCTATACGTAAGTATTATTAATTATTCTAGATGATTATTAATATGTTTACTATAAGAGAGCCTTCTGTGCTATTTCCGGATACTTCAATTTTAATAAGCGTAATTCTGCTGGTTTCAGCACTTAAGCGACAAGAGATATCGAAGTCGTAATTCTTTAATTCGTCAGGCGTGAAGATCCAGTTATGAAAAACTGTTTCATTCGGATGAATAACTCCGTTCATTTGTTGGATGCACAATTCCCTTGGAAAGTCACACGACAAATATTCAAATCTAAAAATGTTGTATTAAAGAAACTCAATTAAATAATCTTGTTTTCTTCTGTACATCTCTTGAAATATGAAAAACAATAATTTGTGCATCGAAATTTGATTTCAGTATAAAAGAAACCGCACACCAAATAAACGATTCATAAATAACAACAAACACGACCTCGCTCCTGAATCATCGTTTGCTCGTATACTGCATATATACTTCATATTTGTCCATGTCGGCGTCTTCAAAAAAGACTTTGTCGCGCATATTTACCACCCACCATAACATCTACCAATTATCGCATCATCGTTAATATTTATCCGCAAATTCGCTTCGATTGCACTTCTACATCCGATCCTACCAAGCATTAATCATCGTGGGCCATCTTATCCGTGGGACCCAGTTCTTATTAATCTTATCGGAGTATAGTGCACCCACAGGCAATATATACATATACATACATATACACTCACCGCACGCAGTGTCGGGTGGCGTTGCGCACGGGCACCGATTGCACGTGCCGGCAGCCCCGGTGCACCGGATCGAGAATCACGACGTTCTCCTCGCCGAAGACGAGGCTGGCCTGCTCGGCGAAGCCCTGGAAGTCCAGGTAGATCTCGTTGGCGGGATTGCCGTTCAGCCGGACGGCCCAGCGCTCCACGTAGGCGCAATCGGCAGCGGCCTCGGGGAACAGCTCCACGGCGATCGTCTGATACTCTTGCGTGCTGCGTTACGGCGAAGATGTTTTGCAAAGTTTCTTTTGAGAATCATTTAGATGTTTAATTGGTAGGGTAGGTATGTGATTTATACTAATAATATTGTGTAATATACTATTTCGACGCCTCATACGAAGATTAACAGATTTCAGCCTTATGAAATATCGTCTAAATTTCATGAGATGAAAAATTGATAAAAATAAAAAAGTAAAAATTCCAGCAAATTACAAAAATTAAACATATTGATAGAGTGAAAACATTGATATAATTTTAAATCTTTCTAACACACTATTTTTCTGTATAAAAGTAGAATGAAATACTGTCTTTTATCGGAAAGCGAAATCTGTTAGTCTTCCTATGAGGGGTCGATTTTGTTTTTCAATTCAATATTGACTGTAAGGAATCGAATACGATTCAAGTATTGCTTCCTGTGTGTGTGTGTGTGTGTGTGTGTGTGTGTGTGTGTGTGCGTGCGTGCGTGCGTGCGTGCGTGCGTGCGTGCGTGCGTGCGTGCGTGCGCGTGGGTGTGGGTACGTACGTGCGTGCATGCGCGTGTGTGTACGTATGGATATGTAGTGGCATTACTTAGAATATATGCGGTGAAAATTAACTTTTCAGAGCTCATTTTTTTTGTTATCTTCAGTGCAAAGGTTCAAAAAAAATTTTTTTTTCGGTGTATTTTTGTTGTTTAGCGATCTTTTTATTTTTAAGTTTTAGTTTTTCGAGTTTTTTGATACCCTAGAAATAATATCATTGATTGATTAATAATGCATTTAAAAGAGCATAAAATTACCTATCTTTTCCTATCCGAAATTTTGAATAATCTATTTCTCTTGTTTTGTTATACACGAAATCGTCATTTTATTCAAACGGTTATGTCTATAAAATATGAAAAGGAATATTTTTTTAAAAACTTGAGATGATTAGGAAGATAAAGAAGAATATTTAGTAAAATTTTTGAGGCTTTATCTTTTTATTTTTACCAACAGTAACTGAAGTAAAACGGCAGGATTTGATTTGAAACTTTCCAAAAAGTTAGCTTTTTACCATAACAACTTTTATATTCCGAGATATTTATGGTTATTTATTTTTTATTTTCTTTTATCGCTTATATTTTGAGAATGGTACGGTCATTTTTGTCCAAACAGGGCTCATTTTTTCGTTTTGAATAAATATTCGAATTTATAAAGAATTTTAAAGATTCATAGACTCGTTTTTCTTTGTTCTACAATTTTTCGATTTTTGAATTATTGATTTTTAGTTTTTCGAGTTTTGTTATATGTTAGAAATATTATGATCAATTTAATATAAATGCATTAAAAAGAGCATAAAATTACCTATCTTTTACAACTGCAAATTTTTAATAAGCTCTTTCCCTTCTTTTGTTATACACGAAAAAAGTCATATTTAGTTTAAACGGTTATATCTCGGAAATCTGTAATGGCAAATCGTTCACAAAATTTTAGATGATTAGGAATTTAGTGAATCTTTGAACTAACATCTGATTACATTTAATTTAAATATTTAAATAATTTTAGTAAATCACGTACAGAGAAAAAATTGATGTGATAAGGCTTATTACCTACCGTTCAGTAATTTTAGTAAAAAATTATCTTTTGTCAAACCATCAATGATATAAAATAACACCTTTCTGGAGCTATTAGTTAGAAAGAGATATAGCAATTTAAAATTAATTTATTAGAACAAAGAATTTCATATTGGAACAATTAATTTAGTTTCATGAAGCTAAGTGCCAATGAATTGGCTGCGGTTTTTTCTTAAATTGCAATGAATTACCCTAGTGGAAATTTCAAAATGTGAAAAACTGTGATAAAAATGTGAAAAAGTGTGTAAACTATGAGAATTTTGTGAAAAACAGTGAAATTGGGTTTATATTTGGAACAAGATTTTAAAAAAATAATTATAGAATAATTCATAAATTTTGTCACAGATTCTCATTGTTTTTCAGCTTTTAACAGTTTTTCACATTTTATCACAATTTCTCACAGTTGTAATTTCCTTTATATAAGAAAATGTAACAAAAAAAATGTGAGAAAATGTGAAAAATTGTGAAAAACTGTGAAAAATTGTGCAAGTTTTCCTAGATAAAATACGTGTTTTTTATAAGTGTGAGAAACTGTGAAAAACTATGAAAAACTGTGAAAAACTGTGCATATTTCTTTTGTAATAGATGTTCCCAAAGTATGTGTATTTTCTCATTTTTTCACACTTTCTCACGTTTTTTTCATAGTTTTTCACAGTTTTTTACAATTGTCATTTCCACTAGGGTATCTCTCTAAGTTTTTTAAAATGAATTTTTCGTTTTAATTATAGAGTGAACGACGGTTCCACTCGAAAAGTGTGTATGTGGTAACTCCGGTTTAAAGATTTCTGGTGAAGGAATATAATCCTGTTTTTTTCTAAATATTTATTTAATACAGAGAAAAAAAATGATAAGTCTGTATTGTAGAAATCGGATCAGTATGTTACATCCCCTTGAATTGTAGAAGTTTTGTTACAATTTTTAAAATTTTAGTATTTATAAAACCACGTGTACTCGACCATGTCCCAAGCGAGAATAATGTTATAAAAAATAAATAATATTTTAAATTTACATCTTACTGACTGATAAGTCCCATCATTGGTTTAATACTGTAGTGACTAGTATCCGGCGGGATGAAACAAAACATAAGAGGCTGCTGGCCAAAATTCTTGATGATAAAAGTCGTGTACACGGGCAAAGCGGGAATACAGGCAGGCATTGTCACTGTTTCTGGGATTTCGTACTGAGGCATCCAATCGTTGAATCCATGACTAAAAGTGTGACCTTAAATTTTTTTTCAATAAAACGAATCTTTTCTGTGTATTATTTAATGTATAATTTTCTATACCGATAAGTCGAATAGAAATAAATTCAGGTATAACGTTCATCAGTAGATTATCAGGGTTTTCGATTAATGTTTCACAGCAAGGCAATCGAAAAGTACGCGCTATTAGCTCTTTTGCGTAAAAAGTTCGCTCTTCGGCAGGATCGAACCGAACTTCGAAAATTATTGATTGATTACCGCGAATATTGGCTTCTTGAGGCCGAATGCTAAATGCTTTTGAAGTATCTAGAGAATTTAAAATCTGTATTAATTTATCTAAATTCTTTTTTGTATTTTATTAGTTATTATACTTTCAATATAAATATACCTTTCTCCCATATGATGCGTAAATTAAATGAATTGTGATTAGTTAAACATACAGTTTGTGGAGTTCTTTTTCCGAAATTTTCCATGCCTATTTCAGCTTGACCGAAATCAATAAAACTCCAAGATAACGAAATCGACGGAGGATTACTTTTGACTGCTGTTGTTATGTCCCTCATATAGTGTCTAAAATTATTCGTTACATCAAATTCTTGAATGTTTTCAATTCTCGATTGGAACGTCTGAATGTATTTTTGGTCTGAGTCACAACCACGAATACCGTATAATTCTAAAATAATTGGAATCTAAAACGAAAACAACTTGCTATAATAATAGTTCTAAAGATAAACGTTATTTTCAAAATTTAATTCAGATCATTAAAAAAAGATCTATTAATAGTTACACTATTCTTTATGTCAATATTCTAGTATTAAAAACTGATTTTTATTGTACGACATAATTAGGATGTTGCATAAAAATAAAAAGTTGATTTTCCACATGAAATAGGTAGAATAGCAAAAAATAATTAGGTCGTATTTTTTGTATCATACTTTGAAAATTACAGATGTTTAAAGTTTCCAAATTTTGTATGTATATAGATATACTCTAATGCTACGTGACTTCATGAAAGTATAACATCGTGACATGACGCAAATTTCAAATGGCTGTAACTACTTAAATTTTCGTTAAATTGCAAAAATAAAAAATACGACCTAATTGTTTTAGCATAAACTATTTGAACATAGAGTACACAAAAGTTACGCAACAACTGAATTTGATCCTGGTTTTAAACTCATCATTATTAAAAAATTGTTATATATAGTTAAAAAAAACATAGAGCAAAAATAGTAATTAATTACCTGATTTAAGATAAGACATGTCATATAATATTTGTAAATTCCTACATCGGCAGGCTCAAATGAAATAGTGAAGCACTTGCTCGATAACGATTTTATGACTCCACTTACTTCATTGATTTTAAAAGGACATTGAGCAATGTCAATGTCAAACATAAATTTAGCGCAAACATTTGCACGATTAGTTAGTTTGAAACATTTTTGAGTTCTACAGTGTGTGTTATTACAAACCATAATTAATCTTGTCGTAGAACTTGTAACGTTTGGACCTAAAGTATTTAGGTGAAATATTTATTTGAATATAATAGGTATATTTTATTAAAAAAGCAAATTTTAATTATTCTCAGAGAAGCTAGTGAAAAAAAATTATTAATAAATAATTCTTTATATTAGTTCATTTAAATATATGTTACCTATGCAAAATCCTTGAACTATGATTTTGTAACAACACTCGTGTGTATCCGTTACGAAAAAATAATCCGTGTATTTTCTATTTGGCAAAATAGGCCTATAACTGATGTCGCATACGTAAGACTCGCACGGTAGCAACGACCAAGTATATTCGACGGTATTAAACACAGAATCTAGTGGATTACTCTGTGAATCTTTGTGTACAATGTATAATTGGGTTTTCTAATGAATAATAAAAATATTTATGAAAATTGATTATAAAAAAAATATAATTATATCAAAGACACGTGACTGATAATTTGACGACGGTATAATGGGATACAGCGATGATACATATCTTCAAACTTTAACAACAAAATGTTATTTTGCAATGCGATAAAAATAATAATATTAATATTCGAATAACAAAAGCGCATGTTTTTTCAAGAAACATAGAGTTCTGTTTTTTTTTAAATTCCTATTAAGTGAAAATTGAATCTTATATTTTTTTCTTTTAATCTATATATTACCAAGATTTTACCTACATTTTAATACATACCCTGATAGCACATAACGTTTTGAAAAAGTTGCATCAAAACACCTTTTAACGTTTAAATGAATAAGTTAAAAAAATGTGTTTATAACGTGCTAAAAACGTGCGAAATGTCCGCAATTTGGTTGCATATAAAAGCTTTAAAAACGTTTTGCAAACGTTTGAACGGCAATAATTTAAATTGGTTAAAGACGTTTTAAAACATTCGAATTAAAATGTTTGATGCAACCTTTCTAAAACATTTTAAAAACGTTATGTAAAGCTGGTACCTTTACCGTTACCGTGAAGCAAATAAATCGGTTCAGTGAATCATAAATGTAACACTTATAATTAGAATTTCTTTGAAAACTGACTAACATAGATACTCCTTATACTATAAACATTATAACTTTGAATCCTTATGCTACAAACATTTAATTGGATTACCGAGTGGTATAATTATGCAAGTGAATTTCAAATTATCGGAGTCATGTGCGCTGATTTATACTTTTTTGCAAAGTACTTACATCACTTTGATTAACGATTCTAATTGATTTAATTTTTGTAACGCCTACTTCTACTTCACCAAAATCGAGTTCAAAGTATTTAACATTTGGATAACATTCAATTCTGAAATTAATTTGAAAATGAATTATTTTATAATCACTAAACATTATAATTCAAAGGATTTTATAATTTATAATACCTATACTAGAAATAAAAATTGAAATAAATTTTGGACCTATTTTTCGAAATACATAGCAATAAGTTGATCAACTTTCATTATGTGTATAATAACAATAGGTAACAATATAAGTAAGAGTTTTTTAATAAAATTGTTATTAACATTTCTCATATAGTAAAAATGGCATAGTTCCGCGAAAACTCTTATACCTGCACTCCATCTTCCAGCGCATGCGAACTCCCAGTTCCTTTGTCTATCTCGAACGCTTGCGAAATCTAACGCAAACTCCAATATAGGCCAGCTATATCTAGTCCCGTAAACAATTACCCATTGGCGTGGTGCAGAGTATAGGCATATACATTATATACTTTCATTCATGCGCTATGAAACGCAGGTGGCAGCAGGTGCATTGTTTTGGTTTGTGTCTCCTTTCCGCGCTCTCCCGAGTAACTGCGCAGTCGCAGATCGCAGTGCAAGTATTATTATTGCAAAACACAGAGATCAGTATATAGGTATTTTCAGTCCTCCGCCCGATCTCGGGGCGAATGCATGCTAGCGCGTGAATTCGATTGCGGCAGATCGGCGAATATCTGAATCACACTCGTGAAAATCGGCACGTAGGATACAGTGCTTTTAATAAGTAAATGACGTGTCGCTGGATTCCAGGAGGAGCGCGTCGTCGATTTGCTCCCTCGCAAAGTGTCTTCGTCACGAGAGCTGCTGACGCTTGCACGGCCGAGGTGAGAGGAGCGCGATTACGCGCTGCTGCTGCTGCTGCTGCTGCTGCTGTTCCTGCTCCTTTTACCTCTGAAGTCGAATAAGTAGTAGGAGTATACTTATAGCTCTGGCTTGGTCTCTCTCTATCTCTCGTGAGCGACACGGCTGAACCGCGCGAGATAGACGGCTTCAGCTCAACTCTTTCTACATGGCTTTATGACATTTGATTCAAGATGGCCGAGCACTGCACCGCAGCGAACTTCGTTTATCTTCTTCTTTTTCTCGCGAGAGCAGTCGCGAATCTAGATCCATCCAAGCCGTACATCGAGCGTAAGTTAATCGAATAAGCTTAAACAAAATCTTGGTAGCGTTGTTCTCGTGAATATTGGCCCATTGTACTATTTTGTCAATTGTATTGTTGATACGGTTACTTTAATTGTTTTATTGTTTGTTTGCTAGTTGGTTTGGACAATCCTGTTATTTGCAATCCTTTACGTGACAAAGTGGGAGTTGTGGAAGAATTGAGGAAGTATAAGGACTCTGCAATCATGATAAAGCCTTCGCACGTATTCGACAGTTGGCGAGTCAAGTACGATTATTATTGTAAGTTCAGAGTAAAAGCAACCAAAGGCGAAGGACTCTTTGCTGTTATACAAAGAATGTCTTTTCGACGCAATGGAACAGAGTGTTTGGATTACATTAAGGTATTTGTTATTTTTATAATTTTGAAAAGTGGAAAAGTTATGGTAGACTGTTTACCATAGTATTACAAAATGTATAAATTGCATATAATTAATCATGCTATTGATTTTTATCTTAAATTTTTTTTAAATTTCCTATAGAACTTTTATATGTAAATACAAATCATTCGCTTACTATACACTTATACATAGTATGAGTCACCATTAAATCCCAAAGTCGTTATAGCAAGTTGCTTGTTCAGAGTAATAATTATTCCACAGTTCTTTGTTTTTTTTTTATATATAATATGTTTTTTACATATCTCGTTACTAAAGCAAAATTATCAATTCAATCTTAATATAGGTATTTATAATGAGCACTCTAATGTAATATGTAAATTCAATGTCGTTTATTTTGTACATTATACAAATCTTTGGTAAATAGGCATAATGATAAGCCCATTTTTTGAAATGTTGAGATATTAAGGTTTGAATTTTTAAATTGCTATTGTACCCAATGTATAAGAAAATCATAAATTATGAATTTACTTCTTTATATGAAAATATACCATGCATATATACCAAAATTACTAAAAATTCAATTTTCAAAAAAGTGGACAAGTTATGCCTCGATGCCACATAAATATTGAAAACAAATATTCTTGTTTGCATATTAAAATAAAACATTCGATATTATGGACTTTAAAATTATACATTTTTGTCTGTTCTAGTTTATACCAGAAAATAGTTTTCCATCAGAAAAATATTGTGGTAAAGTAGATAACTACAATGGCTTAAAGCGATACATTCCAAATATAGGACTTGGAGAATATGAGATGCAAAATCCAGATTATCAAAATGGTGTAGAATACACAACAGGAATGTTTGAAGAATTCAATTTACAAGGAAAAATAACAACTGAAATATTTATATCAAAACAGCCACTACTTTCGGGAGAAACACTTGATTTAGTAGTAACGTATACTCCATATAAAGGTAAATCTTTATAATATAATAATGAACAAATAACAAAATTAATTAAGATAACATTTAAACCATTTATTACTTTATTACTTTCTTTCTAAATTTCAGATTGTAAAAATGTTGAAGTTGGAGAGCGCTTCTGGTCTGGTCATCAATATTCTAGTACTTGTATTAACAGCAAATTTGTTTGTGATGGTTATTCAAATTGTGCTAGTTTAGTATGCTCTGACGAAAGCAATTGTACCAGTATGGTAAACCGAATCATAAGTGATGGGATAGGAACTAAAGTGACTATTAGTGCTGTGACAACAATATTTTTGTGTTTTATTATATTTGTGTTGTGTGTGTGGATCTGTCGAAAACACAAAAAACTTTGTTGGTCACCTGATTGGGCTGGACCACCTAATACTGTGAGTGGTAGTCATTCTGGATTGCCAATGGAACGTGGTGAACAGAGTGCTCCAAATCCACCTTATGTATCTACAGCACCCATGCTGGAAGTAGTTGTTCCAGCATCTCTACACGACAAGGATTTACCGCCAAGTTATGATTCTTTATTTCCTGCTCAAGCTCATGCTGCCAATTCATGAAACAATTTTTCATTTTGTCTACTCATTTTTTTACACTGATTTATCTAATGTTTTAATTAGATAATAATAATAATTTTTCGATGAATCTCTATTATGAAAATACAATATATCAAATGGCGTAAGTGTTCTACTCAAACTCATATACGTTACTTGAGAAAAAATTAGAATTAATACCAAAAAGACAAAAATATAGTTAAATTATCTATAATTTTGATCATTTTTAAACAAATTATTTAAAAATTTTTACAGATTATAGAAAAATTTAATTAATGTTTAAAAATGATTGAAATACTGCTTATAATCTTATGTTGCGTAATTGTCATAAGTTTCATTATAGGAGCTATGCTAGATTTTGATAATCTTTTTTATGGAATAGCTCAAAAAACGATTGCTGATTTTTCAGCAAAATAAACGCTTAATGTCTTTCCATATGGCCAAAACTTAATTATACTTTTTATAATCATGTAAAGAAATGTATTTTGAATGTGATTTACAACATTATCTAGTATAATAGTAACAAATCAAAGACAATAATATTGTTATAGCATAAAGACAACTGTAGACATGCGAAATTTTCTTTTATAGTTTTCCACAAATTTCACATTTCTATTGTATGATATAAATATTAATACTTCATTGTATTAATTTTTCTAGAAATTTTTATATACTACATAGCTTATTGATTATTGATCAAATAAGCTAATTTTTATAGTCAGTATCGAGACAAATCGTATTAAAATTAAAAGACTAATTGCAAGAATGTAAAATTGTATTAAACGGATTTCTGTGTACCTGAGCTCCGTTATTGTATACATTTCGTGCTAAATTTTATAGGCAATATTTTGTATATAACTAGTATATACTCGACGTTTTTGGCACTCATCAGCAGTGCGTATTTTTGTACATATATACGTTTATGTATATGAGATTTATAACAAAAGAAAACTATATAAACGCGCATATTTAAAATAATCGACTACTTTAATTATATACCTTTCACGCTATTTTATTAATGAAAAACTAAATTTAATTTCAAATATTTTTATTGCTTGGTTCTTGTACAAAAGTAACGTCGCCACTCTTTGCCATTATATTATAAAACAATGTTAAGGATAACAATAACTCGAAGGTTTGATAAGTTAAATGCATGTCGTCATCTTTTCAATTTTCTTTAGTAGGTTTTGAATTTTTATTAGTTATTCATCATTGTGCTCCATTAGCCAGAGTCCTGTATTAATGACATTGTCAATTTCAACTTCATCTTTCCTTAACGAATGGTTATCTTCGTATATGAACAATCTAGAAAAAATAACATTTTTTAATATTTTGCATTTCTTTATTCTTTGTTTTATATTGAGAAAATATTAAGTGTGTATGAATGTTTGTTATTTATAAAATTTATTTAAACCATGAGAATGCAAAATGAAATATGTATTTTTTATTTTAAGACTTATAAACATTTTTTCGGTTTAAACTACTCGATTGCAGTGCAATAATTTATTGTCTTCTAATGAGAATTTATAATATATTCCTACTTTATTATATATGAAACGACAATTTAATTCTTTATATGGAAAACTTACTTAGTCTTCACATTATTTGCTGTCAGCCGATAATACCACAGTTTACCCTGGGACGAAGGGACACGCAAATCTTTTGATCCAAGAGCAATCAGAGTAGGTGCCTTAACTTTATCTGCATGAAGGATGGGCGAGTGTTTTAACATCTTTTCAATCAGCTCACTATAGCTTGCTTCATCACCTGTTTGAGGCAGCTTTTCAAAGAAAGAGCAACCACTTTCGGCACAGCACCTGACAAATTGAAAAGTTTAATATATCTGAAAATTGTCTTTTAATAATTTTATAGTTAAAAATAGTTTTCCTTTAATAAACTTATATAATTTCTTCAAACTTTCAAGGCAATTGAATATATTTAAGGGGGATATTCCTACCATTTTTATTAAAATTGCCCCTTATTTATAATTTTCTTTTTCTAATTTTTTGCCTATTTTACCGTGTATTATATATTGATATACAACGAAAAGTTCATTATTTTTTTAATCATAATGAGGTAGATTGTCAACGTTCCTGGTACATATACAGAATTTTTTATACATTTTATAATATTAAATTCCTTCTTACTTTTTATACCATTTTGAAAAGATTTGTACATTATCATTAAAATTGAATACAAGTAATCATAATTAACAATGAGATCATTTTATTTAAATAAATAAGTGTTATGTGTATACCACTCTAACCTCAAAATCACAACTTTGATATGATTTATCGGCGCTCGTGGTATAAAATACGGTTCGAAACATGCGTATGTAAGTAAGTAGATTATTTACCTCGTGTGACTTTTCACTCTCTCGCTTCGCTCTAGCGAAAAACGTCACATGAGGCAAATAATCTACTTCCGCACCCGTGTCGAAATGTAATATTTTGCGTAATTTATAGCTTATTTTTATAAATAATTATTTTTCATTTGATCTAGATCAATAGTATCAATACACAGCACCTTGGCGATGCACACATTTATTCATAGCGCTAAAAAGAATATGTCCAATTAATTTCAAAAAGTTTCGACAAAAGCTAATCTGCAGAAAAAGCTGTTTTTGTTAAAAAATCACATTTATCTTAATGAATAATCGTACTGTATTTTTTTTATTCTTATCTACCAACCCGTACAGACACCATGTCTTTTTACGGGACACTCCTACCACCTCATATGTAGGAATGTTTGATCCTAAACTCAACCTGCATGTACCCCGCTGAATTCCCGCATTCACCCAGGGACATGTCGTCTGATGACGTGGGGAACACTTGTCGAAAACCCACGTCAGGAACCAGCCGACAGGGAAGTCAAACTTAGGTACCTTTTACTTCCATGAAAAGCACCTAAATTTTCATTTTCCATCTGCGGAACATTCATTGTTGTGACGGGGGGTTCCCGAGCGGTCACCCCATCAAAGTACGAACCGCGCCCAGTGCTACTTAACTTGGATGATCGAAAATGTCATTTTAAACTGAAAATTTGATGAAAATCAATAATGCGATGCGTTTCTGTGTTAAGACAGGTTTGAAGAATCGAATAAAAAAACGATAAACCGGTAAAAAAATGGTAGTGATTCCCCTTAAAATAATTAGTACATTACACAAAATTTATTTAAAGAGACCTTGTGATATCTAATCGAAATAAAACGGGTTTCCTGAGCACGATCGCGTATTTTTTATTATTACATTTTTATTCCCCTGTATTTATTAAAAATAATCTGTAACTATTAAGCAACCTAGCCTTAAAGAATTGTTTTCTGCAAGAGTGAGTATTTTTAATAAATCTTCGAAAAAAACTACTAAGAAAAACCGTTTTATTTTTATCAGGGTTTATTATTTTTTTAGTTTTCTTGTAATTACCAGTCTGGGATATCCGTTGTGGCATACATTGCAGCTATGTCGATCACTGGATTCAGCATTACTACAGATTTAAATTTATCCTGTAAGCAAATAAATAAATAAATATTATTATACTAAAGTTTGAAGTACTTTATGACATATTTTAAAGTGATTTCGTTTTATTTGGTGAATTACGAAAGAAAATTTTTTGTTATAAAAGTGAATGTAATGCCAGTGTATAAAATATTTGAGTTTTTTTCAAAATTTTCACGGAAAGTTTAGAATAATGTTACTTACAAGTTTTATTATGCAAACTTTGATTATATGTTATGTCTTATTGTTATCTGTACAGTGGATAAAGTAAAAATTTGTATTTAAATGAAATGCCCTTATGAATTCTAAAATAGTGGATAAAATAGTAGGTTTCATAGATATTTTTGTATAACCTATATATTTTGAGATGCTACATTAAGCATATATTTTTTTTGTAAAAATAAAACTAATCTTACGGGATACTGTCCGCTGAGGTGAGCACCTAAGAAACCGCCATGCGATCCTCCGAACACGTTGACTTTCTTTGAATTGAGCCAAGGGTACTTTTTCAAAGCTAAATCTATGGCTGTCACACAGTCAAGAACATCAATATCACCAACTTTGCCAAGAAGGTAATCAACGTTGTCTCCACCCATGCCAGTGGAGCCACGATAATTTATTTGCACAATACCGAAACCTTAAACAGAAATTCGTTAACTCATTATTATTCATATTACTTAAATTTCATTATTCTTATCTGCATAATTTTTTCTATAATTACGTACCAAGAAGTGCAAATAGCGCGTAATCAGTGTGAAACATGTTGCAATATGAGGAATGAGGTCCACCATGAGGTACAGCAATTAAAGGCAGAGATTGGTCCGGTCCCTCTTTCTTTCCAAAGTATGTAAAATTGAAATCCTCTGCAAAGAAAACAATTTAGAAATTATAGTTATGAGCAATTCTACGGAAAATTTATTTTTCGTTCCAAAACATACAAAAATGTTAAGGCACATTTATAAGTATGACAGCGGTAGCTTTTATACTATATCATGATCTTTATTGAGATTTTATATAATCAGAATATCATAAAAGTATGCGACAACGCTTTAATTTAAGCTTTGTTTCTTACAAAACATTTATAATATTAAAAGTTATTAACGATCAAAGATATTGAAATAAAACGTCATAAATTACTAATCTATAATTCTGCAATAGTAATATGGCCATCAAAAAATTTGCACAGCGATGAACTTTGTTCACCATTTTTCCCATGTTTTATATAATATAAAGTATCGAAAAAACCTTCCGTAGGTGTGCTCTAACATTTTTTTAGTGTTTCGGCACGAAAAAATAAATATTCCTGTAGATTTTATAATATATTATAATAACATAATCATGCTTAATATTGTTTATTTAAAAATGAAGAAAGATAATATTTCACTGGAGATTTAAAATGATATAACATTTATTATTTTAATTTATTAATTATGAAACATAATAATGGTTCCCTTTGTGAATAATATACTTACTAACAGGTTCATCGGTGTTGTGAATAAATTCTGTATGTTCATACATAAGATTTTCTCCGTTAAAAATATCGAGAGGTCTCGAACAGTTAAGCAAATTGATATTTCCAATATTTGATGCACTAGGATCAAATTTTCCAACGACTAATTGCGGAGGTTGTATAAGAGAAAATTTTGTGAAAGCTACATGATTTTGTGTAACATCTGCAACAACCAAACTGCTACTATCCGCATTATCTACTTCCGTCACTAACTTCGTCTCTAAAAAAATGTTTTTATGATTTCATAAATATTAGGTATTAATTATTACGATTCGATGTCTTAACAATAGAGGTTTATTTTATCAACTTACCCGAATTGACTACATATGATCTTATGTTAGATCTTTGAGGCGTACTTAGAAATACGTAGTTTGAATCATCGCTCCAACAACGATGAGGAAGACTGCCACCGTAAAGACCGAAAAACTTTTTATCGTTTGCAATTTCTACATAAGTTTTTACTAAATCAATCAATGCATCTGGCTATAAATATTATATTATATTAATATTATCAATTTGTATTAATTTCAATCACATTTCAATTTCTTCCATATAAAATGACCTTCACTTGTATTATTGAAAGAAAACGGTAATGAAAAGGACTTACGTTATCAGTACTTTCCCATTTAAGACGCATAAGTCTATGAACATGGTGATGCGCAGGACTAATTTCTCTTTCAAGCCATATAAGCTGTTTACCATCTGGGCTAAATCGTGGTGATATACAAGAAAGACCTTCAGCGGTTATTTTATCTTTAAGAAGAAATAAATTATGGTGTATACGTATACTATTCATATTATTTATTATAAAACTAAAACTAGATGTATGATTTAAAAATAATGAGCATTCTTACGAAATGTTGTTCCTTTCAGGTGGAAGATGTATGATTCCCTATTGGTGCAAGCGTACAAACCAAGGTACCTTGTCTTAAGTTTGTAAGCTACTCCAATTATGTCATCGCCATTCGGAGCCCAAATTACTTGAGCAGGAAAATAATCGTCTGGAATTGAATTTGCTGGGACTATAGTATCGTCTTTGATATTTAAGATCACAACAACGGATCGATGTTTGCCTACTAGTTGTTCACTCCAATCAGGCTTGTAAACAAACTCTGTGCCCTGAATAATAGAATTTAATTATTTTTAAACTATTTATTAAATATCAAAGTTTTAATTTTACAATCATTGTCTTATAGAAACGGTATATTTTATGATATGCTATTTTTACATTTACTTTTATATTGGATGACACATTATAATCAAAACATTAATTATATTGATTTTATCTTAAAATACGCAAAATTTTGTACCATAAATATAATTTTCTTTCTGATAATAAGTTGAGTTTTATGTATCTAATTTGTAATTATTATAGGCAGCATTGCGCTGCGAGTAACTCCCGTCTTTTTGCGTATAACGCAAAAATTTGATGAAAAGTCACGAGTGTCGTATCGCGCGTGCTGCAAGACGATTTCTACTGTTTCCAGAGTAACAATAACTCACAACCTCGAGAAAGTTGCGATTAAAGAAAATAATTATTATTATCCCGACATACTAATTTTATAAATATTGTTAATTATATTAGATTAAATCTGTTTATACGGTGAGACGGCGATACGATTCGAGTGTCGCGCACGTTCTTATTTCGCCTAGTGGGAGTAAATATTGCACCTGACATTTATAACAATGGTTATTGTAAAATAATCCTGTTAACGTGCGTATTCCAATTGTTTAAACGTAGTCACTGATGAGACTGTGAATTGGTATATGAATTGGTACCTAGCACGACAGTCAAACGGAGAGCAGAGAATTTCGATCTCGACCACGAAGTTTCGGTGAGGTCTGAGTTCCGTTGGATGCTGATGCTGAGGAAGGCTATTAACGACTCAAGTTGTATTATTTGAATTGTGCAATATACTCGTGCCTTCAACCCATCGCATCTATGGTGTTAATATATAGTTTACATGAATTTTATAATAATTTACAGATATTTGCGTGATGGATTTAATTTTAAGTTGATTTTATAATTGCAACTATAACACAGCGCGATTCAGTAATAACTCGATCGACAATTTCGTTTAGGGATTGAAGTCATAGTAAAATAGTGGTTTTGTTAGGGTAATTGATCCGAATCTTTTCATATTGTAAAGTTTTATAAGCAAAATTACGGTTTTAAAATGGATTAATTTAAAAATTCATGTATTTAAGAATTTGCTTAAAAGTGAGAATAACAGCATCAATTGTTCAAAATTTTAAGGTATACCAATTCCATAAGTCTATTTGAATAAGAATTTGTATAATTTGGAATTAAAATGCATTGATTACATATATGAATGAAATAACCAATAAGAATTTTACCCGACTAGGTTCATCTTCAGTGTCAGGCTTATATGTTTTAGGTTTAGATGTCGACTTTTGTTTGTAAAAAGGCTCACATTTGGGCAGCTTCTTTTCAGCAACGTATAGCAATCGAGTGTTATCAGGAGACCAGTAAAATGCACTAAATGTAGCTGGATAAATAATGAATGGGAAAGTTGTTAGAAAGACTATTTATGATTTGTTTGCTTGAATCACGATAGAAGTTTCTTACGTTCAGCATACACATCTCCATGTACATCGTATGCAGATAAATCATATGACTTGCTAAGATTCTGCCTGTTCCAAATTTCTATAAATTGCTTTGACTTCCCATCAACAGTAACGTCCCGCAATACTGCCTTTAAATTTTCATCATCGGAAAAAGCTGTCAGAAGTCTGAAAAATAATTTAGATAAAAAGTATGAATAACAAATTTTAAGTTTTGCCTATTTATTCATCGATTTCAAAGAATATGGTGATCGATTTCGGCTTAGTGCTCAAATGTAGGTTGGTAGCATTTTTTAACCGACTTCGAAAGAGGAGGAGGTTTTCAATTCGACCTGTATATATATATAAATTTATTATATATTATATTATGTTATATATTTATTATATACACACACACTCATATATATATATATATATATATATATATATATATATATATATATATATACCTGTATATATATAAAGTTCACAAAACTGGGATAAGTAAATTTTGTTTTAACATATCAACAATTCGTTAATTTTGATAACGTATATGTTTATTTGGAAACTGCAGATAAACGAAACTGATCGCTTTCGCACACAATTAAAGATAAGTGACCCACATTTGAAGACGTTCATTGAATTTTCAGCAAAAAAGGAATTGATATAAAATTCGTAACATCTTTAAACCTGACAAGCCTTTCATATTTTAGGGTATATTTTTAAATAACACATATACCCCATTAACCCATTTCTTCCCAAGCGGCCATTTTATAGTCGATTGGTTTTTTGCCTAAAACCGCCATTTTGAAATTTTCCAACGGAAATTTCAAAATTCCGACTTCAGAATCGGAAAGTTCGGACAATTTTAGTTCAGAAAAGTGCTATTGGTTATTATTATTTTTTTTTTCGACAATTTTTTAGGAATAAAACCAATTAACTATAAAATGGCCGCTTCGGAAGAAATGGGTTAATCAGATGTATTGCAAATTGTTAGCAATTTAACATACACGTTTTGCTATCGATTTCCTTAAGTTTAACGTAGAACTGCGTCCGTATATGCTCAAAATTTTGTTTTAAGTATTGAAGTAAATTATGAGGGTAAAGTGAAGGCAAAATTACAGCATGTACAGGCGTATCATAAGCATAAATTGCCATCATATTGTCGTCACATTTCTCGATTTTTATGTTCCACAAATTTGAATCAATATGTTATTAAATTCCTCTCTCTCTCTCGCACTGTCGCATATATATGAGTAATTTTATTAAGTATTATGTGAATAATATTGAAAATAAATTAATATAATATATTAATAATATTGGTAACAAGTTGAAAGCAAATTGATGTACAAAACTTGCAGCAACAGTTACACATGAAATGTAAGTAAATCTGCGTCCGTATATGGCAGCAATTTGGTGGCAAGCATTTGCAGTCAATTTTACGGCACATTGACATCAATCCTTGATATTCGTCATTTCTTGAGCGCAAGTTGGAAGCAAACTGCTAACAAACATTGCACAGCAACTATTGCCACGATTTTGCCACGACAAGCCTGGTTAATGGGGTAGTAAATTTGGCCACGTGAAAGTTTTGAAAAAACATTGTCTGTCGGAGCGAATTAAAAACGATTTGACCCACATTTGAACACCATCACGTATATACACATATTAACACATGAACTTTGCGGAAGAATTAATTTTATTGCAAAAATTAATAAAAATTGTACTCACTCGGATGTAACTTCAATAGGAAATCCTTCTAGAAGAGGTTGCAGATCTGCGTCAAAACTGAATTCTTGGATAAATTTTTGTTTTGTACGTCTTTCCAAATTTCTTTGAGACCAAACACTTTGTATTATGATTCCATTTTTAAGTGACGATATAATTCTTGCAGACGTTAAACTTGGAATTTGATATAAACGTTTGTATGTATCTACAACTTTATCTATCTGAAAATGAAAAGCAATACTTCTACATTATTGATAGACAACTTCAAAGTTCTTAGATCTTGTTTTCACAATCCCAAAATTTTGAATTTATGTTTTTCTTAAAGTGTCTGCAGCAAAAGAACAATGTAAAAAAGGAATATGTAAAAAGTACCGGACTTTACCACATAAAGAGAAAGCAAGTGTATATAAGCATGTCAGCATTGTCAGCTGATTTAGCAGCTGATCTGTAGTTGATAAAAGCTACACTAAATAATGCGAAAAATCAATTAACCTTTACAATACCGGCATTTGGGGTACGTGATTCTTCTAAGAAAATGCATAAAAAAGGTATATGATTGACTATGTGTGAAGTGTCGATCATGGGTTGAGCCACTATAGTGGCTTTCCGGTCCGGAAGGGTAATGCAAATGTTAGATTTTCCCATTTTGAAAAAAAATTTTCATCCGACTTAAAATTCAGGTAATCAGCGACCCTGAAAATCCCTAAATACTATAGATTGAACAAAAACTTAAAACTTTTCCCTGAGCCATTAAGAAGCAATTTCATCATACTAAGATGTACCAAATAGGTGTTCCCATCTCGATGATAACCCTCAAACAGGTGGAATAAGCTATGATATTTAATTTTTATCAATCCTGCGGAATAATAGCAGGTGATTTGTCAGCCGAAAAACAAATCATCTGACAAATCATCAGTTATTTTCTAGCAGGATTGATAAAAATCAAATATCGTAGCTTAGCCCCCCAGTTTGAGTGTTAACATCGAAATGGTAATACCTATTTAGTACACCTTAGTATTCTGAATTTGCCGACAATTTGTCAGTTGACAAATCACATGATATATCAGCCGATCTTTTTCAGTAGAGTTGTATGTCATGCAGATTATAGGGAAATATTTGAATTATTTGAATAATCTTTTAAAATACTTTTTTTTGTACACAGTATGAAAATCTATATTAATTTGCAACATAATTTAATCTTTAAGTTTTATTTAATTTCCCTGAATGTAGAAAAGGAAAACTGCAAAATTAAAGTGCATAAAATAAAAAATACTAATAAGTGGTGTAAATTTTTCGTTCCCAGGAGGCAAATATATGCAATTTTTACACATCCTTTTTTAATTATTTGTACCACCAGAAAAGACAAAAGCAGGGAAAATGGAAAAAATTAAGGTTTAATCCATGTTGTGGTATTATGTTTTAGAATATGGATTTTTCAATGTTTAAGTTGGATTCTTTACATATTTGTAGTCTACGCAAAACAATTATAGCAACAGATATAATTGTTAAAACAGATTTCCCTGCAGATGCATGCATCTATTGACAATACCCTGCTTAAATTATCCCATTAGTAATAGGCTAATAGGGTGCGATACAAATTTCATATTCAAATCGATTAATTTTATTACAGTAAGATACAGTAATATGATAAATTTTTATAGAAATAGTAGTAGTTAATTTTTCACCTCAACACTCGTGTCTTATATGAATCACTTTTTTATGTTTAAACGGTTGAATTTTTTTAATGATGTAATCTTCTATTTAAAAAATCAACAAACCTCATTAAACGCACATTGTAAACAATTCAGTTAATGAATAATATTAAGTCAGAAACATGACGAAAGTGATTTACATAAGAACTAGAGGCAATGTGAAGATAAACAATACCTACATTATAATGGTATACTAGAACTTTCAGAAGTATTTATCTTCTTGCAATTGAATTTGTATATAGTATTAATCAGAAAATCTAAAATGTGCTAGTTTTTATTTAAGTGGCCTCTACAAAGAACTAGGTGCTCAACTAGGTGATTCAGATAAATTTGAAATGTGACAGTCTTCATAAAGGAGGTCGATATGATGTCAAAACATGAGTTAATTTATAACGTGAATAATCACCTGATTTTTTTCAGTAGGTTTACCTATATTTTATGCTACATTGTAGTATAATTTAAAGTTTGAAACACGAATAATTTTATTACATGGTGATAAGTGTATACAAACTCACTCATTTTATTGTCGTAGATGTACATACCTTCCAACTTTTTTTCCCTAATAAGTTGTATGTTATAAAACTTTTAAAATGTGATTTGCTAATTCTAATTTTCTAGAACAGAAAAGAAGTTATGTCTTTATCTAATAACATGTTGTTTCTTGTATGCATTTGTATTCAATGTAATACAATTATTTAGATCTAACAAGGAGAGTGCACACCCTGTGGGAAACGTTTTTTTATCAAACTTAAGAAGGTGGTTTCTGTAGTAATCTTGTCCAATGGGCCCCTGTTCCCGAGATATGAGGTATTTTGCTTTAAATATGCGTTATTTTAATGAAAAAATGTACCTCTTCTTTTTACGATAAGTTTGCAAGCTTTTATGCTAGAGAAATTGACCCAGAAGATAATTAAAGTACGCGAAACGAGCTACAATTTAAGCATGGTTTCGTATTAAATCATTATTCTGATCCAAAGTTATTAACAATTAAATATGATGATTTAAAATGCATGAAAAATCATCGAAATTAAGAGTTAAACTTCATCCAATATTCGTACATTATTAATCATCATCTTCAAATGTTAATAACTTTGCTTCAGAATAATATTTTTATACGAAATGAAGCTTAAAGTACAGCTCTATGCGTCTACATTGATTATCATTTAGGTCAATGTTTTTAGCATAAAAGCTTGCAGAGTTATTGTCAAAGGAAGATGTACATTTTTTATTAAAATAACGGATATTTGAATCAAAATACTTCATATCTCGAAAACAGAGGCCCATTGGAAAAGATTACGGGTGCTAGGCTTCATTCTTGGTTACCAGAAACCACCTCCTAAAGTTTGATAAGTGCACAGGGTGTACACTCTCCTTGTAAGTATTAATATTCTATTAAACACTGATTCAGGTATATATGTAAATCTCTCGAACTCTTCAAATTCGATTATAAGAAAAAAGCATAAAATAATTGCACAGTACGTCTTCCAATAGTACATTACGATACGTGTGACCTAAGTAATCCATTACATACGGCGCTAAACGCTGTGCTATGAAGGACGACTTTTGACACGAGTATCGTATATTATTTTATAGCACTGCTTGCCCTAAGTCCGCTATCGGATAGATGTGACTTAAGTGTGGATTTAGGCCACACAGTGCTATAAATGTATTTTTTCTTCTTTTATACATGGAAAGAAGTTTTGTACGTCTGCAATCCAAGCCGATGCGTCTACTACGCAAACCGCATAGAGAGTGCGTGTCGTACTGTTGCAGCCCAAGAGTTGGGCATGAGCCGTACGAAACTCGTGCTGCATACGTACAAACTGGCGGTCTCTCTATCGTTTTAGACAGCAGACGTCCCAAAACTCGAGTCGCTGTCGCACAAAATCCAGAGGTCACCACGCTACTAGCGCTAATACTGCCGCTATACAACATTCTTTTCGGTTATGTACCAAATAGTATTAAAAAAAATGACTCTGATGGTGAGAATTTTGTTTTGTGCTTTTTTAGCGTATAAACGTGTTTTATGCCTTGGGACTAGTCTTAAAAAATGTCGGTATGTGTGTATGTGTGTGTGCGTGCGTGCGTGCGTGCGTGCGTGTGTGTGTTAGTAGGTGGCACATCACCATTCGTTCAATCTGCGGTATAACTTTCCCAAAATGTGCACATATGTTCGCTATCAATACCCGGTATGCGCTTGAAAGTTTCAGTGAAGATGGACGAATACATTTTTTTGTGAAACGAATTTTTTATACAATAAAATACTCATAAAATCGTTCATTTTACAACCATAAACGATTTTTTATGCGTCGTTTTTCAGTTGTTATACTGTGTGACAACATTTTTATATTCAACATTTTTAACTCGATAACCATACGATAAAAGTCAGTGAAAGTTTTATTGAATTCTTATTTCATATACAGGTATATTCCTGTAAATTTTTAGGTAATAAGATGGATTGTATTCTGAGAAAAAAAATAAAATGTAAGAAAAATTAATATTTTTTGGATAACGATAACTTGGGTAATTCTTGATGTAATGCCTTAAAAATTTCAGTGAATATATGTTAGGTGTCACGTTATTGGCTGAATATTTTCGAGCAGATTTGGTTCATGATTTTCTGAGATATTAGAGATTAAAGTTAAACAATATTTTGCACCCTGTATAGCACTACATCTCTAAACTTTATCGTTGTTCTTTTTCTTGTAGATATTAAGTATTATTATATACGAGATTTACTACTCTACACTTCTAGCCAACTTTACGCATATTGCACGAAATCCAAAGATAATGTTATATTAAAAATATTATTATTTTGTAATTTTTTTAAAATGATCTAATAATGACATAATTTATTTGTGCAATATTGAATGTGTATCTATCTATAACAAAGCATAGAAAAATTATAATTTTAATACTATTTTGATGGTCGAATTTGTAAAGTAGTATATGTTAAATAGTAGTCAAATTTTCAAATAAGTGACTTTAAAAAATGATTGCGTTTTTGTGTCTTATGCATTTTTTGGAATGAAAGAAAAGAATCAATAATTCAATATTTTATATGTAGGCACAGATTTCATTTGACTTTATATATAAAAATAGATTTTAGAATCACTGACACATCGCTGACCAAAGACTCCCTGATAAACGATTATACGATAATATGTTGATTGAAAAATATTCATTTTTCAGTAGGGTACAAATCACTAAATGAAAATAGTTAGACAGGAAAATAACTGTGATGGGCGGTACTGCGCAGCTTTTTCTTATTTATATAATAATTTTAATTAAATTCACTTTGAGAAAGCACAGTGCCAAAGCAGTTGGCAGCGCATTTATAAACAAATCAATTGTTTATTTAAAACACAAATAGAAAAATTTAAGCTTTGAGCTTAAAAAAAATTATACTTGATTCTTTGACTTATTTTGAGCAAAAGAAGTTTTGTATAATATTCTGTGTACCACCTCAAGTTTTCAAGAAAAAAAATTCTTGAAGTTCTTGATAAACCGCAATAATAAAACTTCAAAGAATTATAACTTGGTTGATGTTGATTTTTGAAGTAAGGATCTTTCAAGCTTTTTTACCTAACATAACCTACATTTTCAGAAAAAATAATTCTGACCACAACAATGAACTTTTTAAAGTCATAACTATTTATGAGTGTATTACCAAAAAGAAAATTTTCGTTAACGTATTCTTTTACATTAGACTTTAAATATTGATTTGACATGGAGATAAGTCAAAATCGATAAGCCTGCAAAGTTACAGTCAATTGTTTATAAGTCGGTACTCGTGTTTTTGTAAAATCGTAGGTATACAAGTATAAACTATTGGCTGTAACCAGTGACGGAAAAAAGTACTTTTGTTATTTTATTTCAAGTACAAAGAAATGTACTTGAATGTAAGGATTCAAGTACTTGGCAGTTAAAATGATTAATTGACGATCTATTTGATCGTACTGTACTAAAAAAACATCATATCAGTACAAGTACAATATTAATGAGTACTTAATTGCTAAGTACTTGTACCCTTTCATTTAAGTATTTTTCCTCGTACTTGAAACAAAAAGACAAAAGTACTTTTTTGCCCATCACTGGCTGTAACTTTGCTTAACGATTTTTTGCAATTTTTATACCGCTAAGTCACCAAGGGATATTTTAAGAAACAAAATGAGACCTTTAAAATTAAAATTGGATTAAAATAGAAAATCAAGTTTCTAGTGTTTTGTCGAATCTTTCTCTAGTCGATAATATTTATACTTTTAAATATGGAAATTTGGTTAAAAAATTTCATAAGAACAGATTATTATATACATTTTTTTGTAATTTAGGTGCGTATTAACGCATGAACCACCTTAAATGTGTTATCATAGCATTCTTACAATGCAGACGCGCATCTGGGCTTGATTCCCTGAAAATATACCATAAAACTAAGATTTTGCTTCACTTCCAGATCATTTGAAAATTTGAAACTATGTAAAAGTTTGCTAGTACTATTCGGGCATCCGCTTAATTTCGACTTTTTTTATTACCATAAGTATTTTCTTAAATTAGAAACTATCATGCAGTACGTCAAATTCTGAAAGTTCGGGGGATTTACACATATAAACAGTCAACAATAAACAGTCTTTTAGTCTAATTAAATGTCGTTAAATTACTAGATATTGAGATAGTTGAAGGTGGTATGCTACTTTAAAGTCTATAAAAATTTGTTTTGTCAGGATTTCTTTTAATGAAATAAATTAGATCGATATAAATCTATTTGGTGCTTTTTATATACTTGAGAGTATAAAAAAATTTTCTTTATTTATACGCTGTTTGTGTATATATATATATATATATATATATATATATATATATATATATATATATATATATATATATATATATATATATATATATATATATATATATATATATATATATATATATATATAATAGTAATAAGTCGGTCCCAGAATGGCGTCTTAAAAAAAGGTAGGTCGCTGGCGGAATGGATGACTCTTCGTATGTACATTCATATAAAACAAAAATAAAATAAAATTTCGCTTCATTAGTGTAACTATCATTCTCATCTAAGCGTTTTTCGAAAAATTTCATAGAAGAAAATCAAAATGGCACATGCGCGGAAAAAAGCTCAATTTTCACATTTATTCGCGATATTTAGGTTTATAAAATACAAAAAATGCAACAAATAAAAGTCATAAAGGTTGAGATGGTAATCACTTTTATGACAATAACTACCCGAAACTTTAAAGCGTTTGGTGAACTTCTTATGCGAGATAGTAATTCCGCCAGTCAGAAAAATGTTGTTTTGCGAAAAACGCGGTTACAGTTTTTACAGTTTTTACAGAGGTTTGGGTGCATCAAATCTATTATATATGTGAAAGTAGTATACATAATGAACATAAATTATTCATGCAATTTTAATGTTTGAGGTCGTATTTTGTTTCTTAAATGTTTTTTTTACAAATCGACGGAACAAAATTTTAAAATAATTTATGAGTGCGAAGCAACTTATTGCATAATTAAATTACGTAAGTTAATATAAGTTTAGTTTAAACTGTAAGCTCTTTCTTAACAACCATTCATTATTTTAAAATGTTGTTTCGGTCGATTTGCAAAAGAGCATTTAAGAAACAAAATAATAGACCACGTACATTAACTTGCATGCACGTTATAAATAAAAAATTATTAGCATTTTTGCTGTTTATACATTTAATAATAAATTAGACTCGCACTTTTATATGAAAATAAAAAAATTGTTTTTTCAAAGATTGGGCGGGTCACTTCCGATCAGATAGTCAAAACGTAAAATAAATTCAAATACCCCTTAAATTCATATTTCTCATGCTTGGAATGTTAAATATTAATATGCAAGACACTATTTTGCGCTGGCAAAGTCAAACCAGAGCTTTTATAAATGTTTCATTATCTCATGGAAATATATGATAATCCTATTAACGTCGTTTTGCCGCATGGGGGTCTAATATTGACTTTCTTAAAGTTTGTAAAAATAAGAAGAAATCCTTTTTTTGGTACGTTAAAATTTATCAAAATGCGCGACCTCCGTAGAAATTGTTGTAAATAACTGTTTTTTGGCCATGCCTGAAAAATTAAATCACACTACTGGGTCATACAGGGGACCTTAGGGGACGTAATATAGACCATTCTGACGGTAGATTTGCAGACTATATTATATTATAACTCATTAAATGTATCCGGAAAAAGATCTGGAAATTCAAAATTTGGCAAGTATAAACAGTTTTCTCACTTCAGATTTTAGTAAAAAGCAGTAGAGGTCAGTTCCGTAACACTACTAAATTACTATCTACATACTGTTTATTAAATGTTTTACAGTAAAAGGTGTTTTTCGTTACTTAATAGTAAAGTACATAAAATTTATTTGCAAAAAAGTTCGTATGTTAAGTTTAAGAGTTATGAGAGCAGTTTCAAAGTAAAATATCAGTTTCGTAATATTCTATGAAAAGTATCAAAATAAAAGGCATTTTTAATTATTTTCATAAAAAATGAATTACACTACGTGATTCTACGGTTAAAAATACATAAAAAGTCATATGAAGTTAACTCTCCTAAATTCAGGGGAATCAATGTAGGTTGGGGGTAAAAATCGTCAATTTTCATTTATCTGCCGTTTTTATGCTTGTTTTGGGCTATGTTTTTGTAATGTGCAAGAATAAAAAATAATTTTCTTTTTAATTTCAAAGTAGCATACCACCATTATAAAAAAATTCTGCCTTCCTCATAAAAAATGCCGTAAGTTTGTTTAAAAAACGTACAAGTAAATTATGTATAGCTTTCACATATCGGCACACATCATAAAGAACTCCCTGCTCAAAACAGACTTTTGGTATTTTTACTGAGAAGGGTAGAATTACTTCAAATGATATTTTTCTTTTGTGAGTGAAATATTTTACAGAAAATTTATTTCACATTGATATACACCGCATGTTACAATTTATGAAAATATTAGTATGATATATTTTTCTCGACGAAAACTATGTAATTTAACAAGAAGTCTTTCAAGAAAAAACTTTTAATTAGGTATAGTTAGCGTACCTGTGTTGAGGTCATGGCGATGAAGTTGGCTCCTTGTATTCACGTTGTTATCAAAATCCAAAGTGTCATTTGCAATAAAATATACGTCTTTGATAAGAACTATCAGACAGGCAGTATAGCGTGTTTTGTAACTCGGATCCTCGATCTTGAAATAAAATAAAACATAAATTAATATTTTGAAAATAGCAGAATCGAATGAAATTCTTTGATCTAATAAATTAATTTTAAATTACTATATCTTTTTCTAATTAATATCTCAAGACGGTCTGCTTTTTTATCATTGATAGTTTGTCCAACGATATTTATTCATTACAATTACAAAACTATAGGTAATAATCTTTACAAAGACACTTGCTATGCCAAGAGGAATGATGGAAAATCTTTATAAATAAACTAATATGGAAAACTTTCCACTATCTCTTGGCAGTCTTGGCTGAGCTCTTTGAACAGAATATGAAATCTTTTATTTTATAAGAAATTTGAGGTTATATTTTTTATTGATTTTTTATTGCCTATTTTTTAAAGTTATTTAGGTAAATATGTTAATTTTTAGTGGAAAAAAATAATTCTAAAATCATAATAATATAAAAAAGTTATACTTCAACATCAATTATTATTTTAATCCACTCACATCGATATTAAGAAAATACAGAAACGTTAATTGATGACCGCTGATAATGATGACGTTACTCTGTTATTCTATGTATACTCAACGTGGGGAATATCTGGTCGAATGTGTTTGAATTTTTTGAAATACTGCAATTTCATTGGGTCTCATTGGATCGAACGCACGTTTTCTCTAAACTCATTGGAGAATTTCAAACGCATTCGACCAGAAATTCCCCACGTCGATGTACAATCTTTATAATATTTAAAGTTGAACGGAATACATAACCTTAAAATTCTAATAAAAGTAAATAATTGTCTGTTCGATAAAAGCGATAAAAAGACAACTTTTTGAATTTTGAAGATCTTTACATTTATTTATATTTAAAGAAAACTTTAATAAATTAGTTTGTTGAATTATTAAATATATATTTGATCTATTATGCTTTTGTCTATGTTTAATAGAATTAAGTGTACATAATTTTTTTCATATTTCTAAACTCAATTAAATTCAATGTTAATTATAATAAAAAATTTTAGTTTTATAGATGATTCTAAAATGAAAACGGTATTTAAATAACAAAAGCAAACAGTAATGAATAGAAAAAAAGATGCGCAAAGCCCGCAAAATCCACCATAGTATTACAAAAAGAGCATGTAGTTTAAGAGAAATCTGAACGATTTTATGTTAATAAGTTTAGTGAAGCAAATTTCCATGCGCAGTACTTAGCTCTAATCCGCTCCATTGAAAGATAAAGATTAAAATAAGTTTTCAAATTTGGTACTCATAAGCGATATAGATATAGTGTATAACACTATAAAGTCAAATTTCAATTATTTAAGTAGTAAAGAATGAGTAATGTGTATGAATTTTTTGTCTTTAACGGTGTCAATTAGGTGGATAGTTAAACTAAACCGACATGCAAATTAGCTTAAATCCTTCAAAAGAAGATAAATTTAAATTATAGCTTTATCAATCTGATGACATCATACTGTTATAAACTTCAAAGGTTCTGAACCTGCCGTATGACGTCCAAAAATAATTGGAGTACTTTTCATAATCTTTTTTAATTTTGGATATATTGTAAATTTTGAAATGTTCACAAAGAAAATATGCTATGCTCTATCAGAACAAAATATAAAAATAAATATTGTAAGTACTCTAGTGTTACATTGTGGCATATTATTATGTATAATATATAATTATTGTTATATATTTCTTTTATAAGTGTTATCAGAGCTACTTTGGTTCAGTAGACAAGGCGCTTGCCTACGTGGAAGCGAAAGCGCTTGTGCGTGTTCAAATCTTATACTGAGAATATGAGTTTTTTTCAAGTGGACTTTTCAATGGAATATTTGTACATGAAATACCCAGGAAACCGACAAAAAAATATAACACGCCGTAATTGACCAAAAATCCCGTCTTTCAAAAAATGACCATCTTCAAGAAGGGTGGATGAGTATACTTCCACAGCAAGGTCGAGCAACCGTGGATACGCCTGTGGAAAACAGTGCTTGCAACGGAGGAAGAAACTACCCACCTGGCAGGAAACGAAATAGATATTATCGACAGTCCTCGAGAACTATAACTACTGATGTGGTGCTCGTATATCTAAAATTTATTACTACACCCATGGAGCTTAGAAGCAGGAGAACGAACGACCATTGTTATTTGCTGCCGCCTAGGGAATTTTTTGCGACGAATACTAATTGAGGTTATGGAAAGGGTACATAACATAAACCCGCACAAAGGGGATCGGTCCCCCGTACGGAATTACGTCTAAATAGGTAAATGGGAAAATTAAATCTAATGTAAATATATAAAAGTATTATCTTAAAATATATGTTATTAATGTTCAAATTACTCCTGACGCCAAATTTCAAATAAATGCCAAATCCAAATTTCAAACAAATAAATAGATTCACCTCTATTATAAAATGTGTATGTTAGTTTAACTCAATCATTACTTCCCAAGCGATCAATTAGTTACCGATTTATTTTTCGACTATAAAGACTCATCCGAAGGTTTAATACCGCTTTTTTGAGAATCTGATGACAGATTTCCCTAATTCTTTTTCTCACTGTAAGTAAATGTGACTGCAGTCATTTTGATCATGCTCAAAATTGACTAACAATTATTCTACTTTCGTCAGTTTTGATTATTTCTGCGTGAGTATTAAACCCCTGGTTAAGTCACTTTGGCTATATAATTTAATTGGTTTAACAAGCTTTATTGATTTACCTTCTATTGCTCAAAAACCAGTATAATCAGTATAATTAGTTTAAATGTTCGTAATCAACGAAAATTTAGTTTAAAATTTGAATCGGAAAATTGCGCTGCATGCTAAGGTTCTAATAGTTAAGAACGGCATTGTTTGAGTTTATAATCAAATTGATATTTAACATCTTGTATTTTTTAGTGCTGGAATATCTTAAATAATACTCGAAGAAATGGAGAATACCTTTTATCATAACTATTATCGTAAAATAGTTTATAATACTGTGTGACCTGAGTCTGCACTTATGTCACGTCTATCCGTGACATAAGTAGTCTATTAATGCACCGTGCTTATCATCCTCGCTACGCTCGGGCGCTACCGCACGGTGCAACAATGGACTGCTTAGGACACGGATAGGCGTGATAGCGGACTTAGGGCAGGCAGGGCTATAACATAGTATACGATACTCGTGTCATAAGTCGTCCTTCATAGCACGGCATTTAGCTAATACACGCCGTGCTGTAAAGGACTACTTAGGTCACACGTATCGTAATATCCTATTAAATACACTATAAGAGGATTTTTTGGATTGAGTGAACGTTTACAAGTAAGAAAACAAATTTTACATGAAACAACGTTTATTACTGAAATTCATACAAAACATATTATTTTAGGCAATGTTAGAGATAAAAGAAAGCGCAGGTTTAACAGTAAATGAGTCAAAGGCACGTCTTTTTTTTGTTTTTCATTTTCCTGCAACAGAAATTTTTAAGTCTTCTGCTGTTTTATCACTAGTATGTTCAATAAGCCAGAGGGCTCCATTAATGACAAAATCAATATCCACCTCATCTTTACTTAAAGAATGATTGTCTTCATATATGTGTAATCTGAAATGATAAATACATATTTAAAATGTGTATTTTTATAATTTAGATTTTGAGTCTGAAGAGTTTTGATTTTTTTGTATTTATAAGTGCAACATTTTTTAAACTTATTTAATGATATTAAACTTCCAGCCTTACATGGAGTAACTTACTTTGTAATAACATTGTTTGCAGCCAATCGATAATACCATAGTTTGCCTTGTGATGATGGTACTCTCAAATCATTTGACCCGAGTGCTATAAAAGTAGGCGCTTTGACTTTGTCTGCATGCAAAATTGGCGAACGATTTAACATTTTCTGGATGAATTCAGAATAACTTGTCTCAGGAATACTCTCTGGTAGTATGTTGATAACGGAACAACCAGTTTCAGCGGAGCACCTACGGAAATAAAAAGAAAATATCGGTCACTGATAAATGAGCTGAAAAAGAAAAATCACTGTGAAGTTTTTATGCCTTTAAAAGATAATCATGTATATGTGTCTGATTCTATGTGCATATTGGCATGGAGAAGTGAGACGCAATGCTAAGAATAGTTTTAATAGCTTATTAATATTAGTATGTAAATATATAGTAAATTTCATTATATGATATCAACTGCTTAATTTTCATAGCTTGGTTAAAAATAACTTATAAAACCGGATTGTAAAATGAACATATTATGCGGTTTTATTCGGACTTTGAATCCTGTTTTATACGGTATTATCCGAATCCATACGAAATCGATTGATTTTTGTATACATCTGGATAAAATCGTGTAGGACTAATCAGTCAATTCGATCATATCTGGAATTATCATCCAAACCCATCTCTCGGAACAATAAAATACAATCCAAAATTTTAACCAGGGTAGAAATTTATTAATTGTATATTTTAATGTTTAGCCATTGTGCTGCATGGACGTTGTAAGGAAAACTACCACCGCACCTAGAAAGGCACTGCTGTCGTCATCAGAAAACAGTGAAAAATATGGCCACCGCGGGGGCAGGTTTTCATAAAATTTACATGGAGAGTATATTTATAAATTGATTTACAAGTTTTATGCGTGACTAAAAATCCTATACGTCGTATATACTATATGAAGATATAGTACAACGGATGGTAGTAACAAGTTTTTTTGTCACACATTAAACTTGTATTTCAATTACTTCAAATTTTTCCTGTTTAAATCTTAAAAAGAATCTGCCCCCACGGGTGCCATGTTTGTTAGTTCATCCAGAATCCGCTAGTGTCGCATTGCAAATTTAAATTCCTAATAGGAAGGATAGTAGTTATACACAATGGGTAATACTATGATAAATTATTAGTTATATTCTTAAAGTATGCATGATTTCCATTCAATCTAAGTCTTTCACGATAGTGTATATGAAAGTCTTCGTAACGTTTGGAGCTGTTTAAGAAAGCAATCTGCTAAAACAGTTAGCACATTATTCTTGTGTTATTTTGCGTTATGTTACGTTATTTTAATAAGTTATTAATTATAAATATTTGTATTGCTTCAGTTAATTTATATCATAAATAATTAAGATTACCCATTGCGTACACCTGTCCATTCTACTCGATTTTCTCCTCCGTAGTACTTAAACCACCGTCTAAATTTGATTCTCTCTTCCGCAGTTAAGGCACTACGTCTACTGTAAAAACAATCTTGCATATAATTGTAAAATTAAAGCATTGGTAATACAATAATTGATAAATTGACTAATGCCTGGATAAAAAATCGCACTTTATTTTATTAAAAATTAAATTTAAAAAATTGTTTTGTACAAGATAAAAGTAAATTTTATTGTTGAGTATTCAATAACTTTTAAAATCGAATATCGATGTTTGAAGTACCGTAAACCGGGGTGACTTTAAGCCACTTTGGAAATTCGTGTATGTATCTCTATTATTCTATCATATCTACCGATACAAAAAAAAATTCTCAGTTTATGATAGCAGCTTATAGAACATATTCCAAGAATAAAAAAAATTCTTTTACATGTGTCGTAGTATGAAAATTCAAAAACATGGTGGTCAAAGTAACCCCGTTGTTCGTTGTTCGGGGTGACTTTGAGCCATATGATTAATAATTTATATCTAAGCTAAAATAATGGTATATAAATTAATTAAAATTGATTTAAGAAATAGTTTTTATATTAAGGAAACTGAATGTTATAGTTTTTTTACCAATAAAACAAACGAATGGCGAAACAGCGGGAAGTTTGAGTTAGTGTAAGGGTAGTAAAGTTTTCAGGCTTAAAAAAAGTAAAAAAAAATTAATTTATTAAGAGAGATAGAAACAAATAATAATTATGATTAAAAATTTCTTTAGTCGTATATTTTGTTTCTAGAAAACCTAACCTTCAAAATAGACCCACGCTAATTTTTTTTTGCGGTTTTGCGAGTGTATAATTCAAAATAGTATTTTTAAATTTGGCTCAAAGTCACCCCGGTGTCCAAAGTCACCCTAGTTTAAGGTACATCAAATTCGTGTAAGATTATGTATTAGAACTATTTGTATATCGGTATAATTGTACAATTTAGCCTAAATTTAAAATAAAATAAAAATGTTTTTTAAAGTTAAAGGCAACGTATATTTAACCTTGTTTCTAGTCATAAACAATTTTAAAATCTTTTTAATTACATCGCTTTATCACACGGCTATTTATTTAACAATATAGTAAGATTATCTTTAAATAACTATATTTAAGATAATATTCTAGGCTTTAATGAATTATTGTATTTAATGAATAAATTATGTGAAAATAGTTCATTACCAATCTGGGATATCTGATATACTGAACATTGTTGCTATATCGATTACTGGATTTCTCATTATGACTGCCCTGAACATTTCCTGTAATTAAACAAAATTAAATAATTTTGCTCGTATTAATCAAAAATATATTTTTAAATTAAAAAAAATCGTTTCTATTTCACACTAATAAAATCTATTGAAAAACTCTAAATGCAATGTGTTATAACATTAAGTAATTTATAAATATCTAAATATATTTTATTAAAGTTTTAAAACATTTTTTTTATTTGAAAACATTTTTTTTATTTGAAAACATTTTTTTTATTTGAAAACATGTTTTTTATTTGAAAACATTTTTTTTATTTGAAAACATTTTTTTTATTTGAAAACATTTTTTTTATTTGAAAACATTTTTATGATTTAGAATAAGACATACAGCTACTTTGAAAAATTCAGAATTTAGAAACTAATCCAAACGTTTCAGTTAAAAATATTTCTTATATTCCAGTCTTACAGAATGTTGTCCACTAAGATGAGCGCTTAGAAAACCACCATGCGATCCACCAAATAAACTAACTTTCTTAGGGTCTAACCAGGAATACTTTTGCAATGCTAAGTGTATCGCCGTAACACAGTCAAGAACATCGGATTCTCCAACTTTTCCAAGAATGTACTCAACGTTGTTTCCACCCATTCCAATAGAGCCACGATAATTTACTTGCAAAACTCCAAAGCCTTAACATGAAAAATAAATATTAGTAAATGCCTTTTTGGATTTACAATAAATTATTTTATTAATTTAAAATACCAAGAAGAGCGAAAACAGCATGACTCATGTTAAATTCATTACTAAATGCAGAATGAGGTCCTCCGTGAGGTACTGCAATTAGGGGCAAAGATTTTTCGGGTCCATTATTTTTCCCTAAGTACGTGAAATTGAAATCCTCTGTAAATATGAAAAATATCGAATTTAATATAATCTTTTAAGTTTGTATTATTTGCAGTATAATAGTTTAACGAAAATTCGAAGATTTTTTAAAGAGGTATCAAAGAAAACTACCACTGCGGACTTTTACAATCTTTACACTTATACAATGACAATTTTAGTAACAGCTAATCTAAATAGCGTATGGTCAAAATAGAATCTACAACGAATAATTTAATCTTTGTAAAACCTAAATGATAAGCCAGAATTGTTCATAATCAAGTATCTCAAGTTATAACGAGGTTCGAAGACTATATAATATAGTGCATTTACTAAAAAGATAATTATATTTTTTATGTAATTAATTTTAATATTATTACTACTTCAGTAGTACTTCTTTTCTCTTTTACATATAAAAATGCAAAAAGAAATATAGGGATACAACCCCTTTATAATGAATTATTTTGTAAAATCACCTCTTTTTACGTGCACTGAAAATTTTTTAATTAATTTAATTTAAATGATTATATTGAACATGAAAATATATAATTAATATATTAATACCTATAGAAATTTAAAAGCCACTTAATGGATTAAACATTGAATTCATTTTTACAGACTTACTGACAGCATCATTATTATTGTAGACAAATTCTACATTATCATACATAAGAGTTTCTCCATCCGAAATATTAAGTGGGTTTGTGCAATTTATCAAATGAAGATTGTCAATATCTGAAGCAGTCGGATCGAATTTTCCAAGTACTAATTTCGATGGTTGTATAGGGGTGGATGTTGTAAAAACTACGTGATTTCTATGAATATCTAATATGGTTAAACTGCTGTTATCAGAATTATCTATTTGAGTTACTATTTTTGTTTCTATAAAATGAAAAAATTAAACGATTTTATTGTTGATAATTAAACATAAATATTTCTTTTATTAACTTACCTAAATTGACTAAGTACGATTTTATTGTAGATCTTTGAGGTGTGCTAAAGAATATGTACTTTGAATCATAGCTCCAACAACGCTTTGGAAGACTTTGGTTAAAAAGTCCATAAAACTTGTTATTCTTAGCGATTATTATATGATCTTTAACTGCATCAACGAGTGTATCAGGCTAGGTATAATAACAGATTTATTTTATGAAAATTTTTTATAGATAAATATTAAAATACTCAAAAGAGTATAGTTATTATATATTTTAAATATATTTGTTGAAGATTATTATATCCGTTATAGTGACTTTATGTTATTTATTGGTTGAAATATCATTGCCAAAAACCCAATTATTTGAGAATAGAGGCAAGCTACAAAAAGAATAATAGTAATGAACTCACAGTTTCTAAAACACCCCATTTTATATGCATAAGTCTTTGAACTTGATGGTGGGGTGGGCTGATATTTCGTTCTAGCCACACAAGAAACTTTCCATCAGGGCTAAATCGTGGTGATCTACACGCAAGGGCTTCAGCAGTCAATTTACCTTTCGAAAAAGAGAATATTATATATAAATATTATTATTAATATGAATCAAATCCATATGGTTATTTTCAATTGGCAATGTATTTATAAATCCGGCATTTGAATCTATACAAAATTATTATTAAGAATAAATTAGATTATTATTATTAGTAGCAAAGAAGAACTCATAATACATTGTTAAATATTATTTTAATTATATTTTTATAATCATTATAAACATAATTTTAATAATATCAATAAAATATGTAACATATTCTTACGAAATTCTTTTCCTTTTAAGTGGAATATGTACGATTCTCTATTCGTACAGAATATCAATCCAAGGTATCTTGGATAAATTTTATAAGCAACGCCTACTATATCATCACCATTTGGGGCCCAGGTTACTTGTCCTGGAAAGTAATCATCTGGTATGGAATCAACGGATATAATAGTATCCTTGTTGATATCTAATATCACGATAACCGAACGATGTTTGCCCACTAGTTGTTCACCCCAATCAGGCTTGTAAATGTATTCTGTACCCTATAAGTAGTAAGATAATATTAAGTATTGTTAAACAAAGATGCAATGTGAGAATTATAGTATTAATACAATTGACTCGAATAGGATGTTTAATCAACGTTTTAATTACTATTACATGTTTACATTTTTTATATAAAAAAATGTTTTCATAGAGAAAAAAGATTAAAAAAATAATATATAGATTTCACACAGAATTATTTATGTAATATTTTTATAATTATCTTACACATGATGGTTCATCTTCATCTCCAGTTTTAATAGTTTTAGACTTCTGTTTGTAGAAAGGCTCACACTTTGGTAGCTTCTTTTCAGCAACATACAACAATCGTGTATTATCAGGTGACCAGTGGAATGCACTAAATGTAGCTAAATAAATAGTTAATATGAAAAATCAGTAAAACTAGATAACAAACTATTTTATTGCATGCATATTAAGTATTCCTTACGTCCGGAATAAACATCTCCATGAACATCAAAAGCAGATAAGTCATATGATTTAATGAGATGATGTTTATCCCAAATTTCTATAAATTGTTTAGATTTCCTATCTATCGAAACTTCTCTTAAAATCGCTTTTAATTCTTCGTCTTTAGAAGACGTCATTAAAATTCTGTGGCATAAAACATTTGTAAATTGGTAGAACGGTAATATGTATATAATTTATGTAATTTTTAATATATTTTTATTAGAATATAGCGGGAGAGTCGGTTTTGTTTAAGGTACAGAACAGGATTCTGGTTTCTGAAAATCATGAATGGTTTAAGCTTACACTGGCTACTTGACTCTCCTCTGTATATATAAGGGGGTGTGCAGGTAAGGGGTCATCCATAAATTACGTAACGCAGGATTTGAACACTTTTACAGCCCCCCCCCTCTGTAACACTTCGTAACACTATGTAAGACCCGCCCTCCATAAAAATACGTAACGATAATTTTCACCACCCCCTATGGCATATCAAAAAATTATTTTATTGTTATATTGTTTGGGAAATGTCTTGACTATTATTGTTAATATCGAAATTTATCTTTATTTATATATTAAATATGACTATATTTAATAAACAATTTTAGCGAAGAAAATTAAAGTTTTCAAATTATTATTTTCGCGTACTATTAATCGTGCGACGTACTGACTGAACTGAAGTGACGGGTAAAATAGTCGCGAAACATTGGATTATTTTCGGGAGATTCGCGGAGAATTCGCCGGGTGAGCGCGTGCTCCCGGAACCTCTTCGAACAAGCGAAACTGCGAAATTCCAAAGAACAGGACGCGCATAGGAGGATTTATAGTAAAGTCGAATATCAAGCTATTTTTAATATAGCTTATATAGAAACGTATTAATATGAATAACGATATTTCTTTCAGATTTAAAACAAACATTTGCGTCATTTATATTATATAAATTTTCAAAAATTATAAAAAAATATTATAAACAATTTAAAAAGGTACCAAATTTCTTTACTAATCAAGTGTTGTGTGTACACTAAACCCCCCCCCCTGCCCCCTTGTAAGACGCCGTAACGAGCAAACCTACCCCCTCCCCCCTGCAGCGTTACGTAATTTATGGATGGCCCCTTAATGTGAATATGCAGGTAATATGGCCTATACGAGACCTCACTGTATGCGTTATTCTGGGACGCCGGAACTCCTACAGTATATGTATTGTATCAAAAGAGGTTGAGAGGCACGGCGACCCCGCTGCTAGAGCTCTTTAGTTGTAAGATAGTTTACGCGTGAAAGCATCAAAGGTCTGATTTGTTAGCAGTGCATGCATGTAAAGTAAACCACTTTTGTCAGCGTGATACACGCGAAAAAGAATTCATACGGTACATAAAATTGTAGCTTTTTTTGCGTACTTTAAGATACGTGTGTTAGATTTGCCATAGTCTTTTTTCAATTTGAAAATTGCAACTTTCGTTGTCGTTCATTGGTTGGTAAAATATTCAAATGCATTGCAAGGCAAGAGGCAATGAACGCCGTTAAAAACGGCGGCTGCTTCTTCAAAATTCCTAAGCCTACTAATTCCAAAATATCGACACCGAGACGTATGCTACGGCATCATGCAGTTACATAACACATAAAGGAAGTCTCTGCTAGGTTAGTCTTGATTTTCTGAAGCACTTACTGTACAACTTTACCATAAGGACTGATAGGTGGCCACTTTACCAACACTGTTGGTAAAGTGGTCAATTTTTAACTACTTAGAACTTATTTAAATAAAATTCAGAGAGTAAATTTCTTAGCAAAAACTCATGAGGTATTAGAGTTAAATACCTCATAATCTTCACATAACATGTCTCAATAGTTTCCAAAGCCCCAAAACTCGATATGTACCTACTGGGTATTGAAAGTTTCTTATAAGGTGGCCACATTACCTGCACCCTCGTTATATTATATAGAATTGAGTAATAAATCATAATATATGTATAATTTTAGCTTTTTTAAGAGGGTCTGAAAGTCATTTCCAGGAGTTACCGACTTACCCATACATTATTTACTTTAAAACAAAATTACGTTTATTTAGTTAAAACCCAAACTCGCTAGCCCTCCATTCAGCAATTATGAACCTATGTATGAAGTTTGAGGAGTTAAAAACAATGAAAATTTAATCAAATTTCATTCCAATAATTTTCGGGTGCCGTTGTTTTTGACGTCTGAAGTATTTTTATAATTATAAATAATTATTCACTCCTCAGTCGGTAAAAATCAAGACGGGAAATTTGAATTCTTAATTGACTTTCGGACCCCCTTAAACCAAATTTTATCACACATATAATAATAATACCTTACACTTACTCAGAAGTAACATCTGATGGAAAACTTTTTACAAGTAGCTGCAGTTCTGCATCAAAACTAAAGTCTTGAGAAAACTTTTGCTTTTTCCGTCTCTCTAAATTTCTTTGTGACCAAATACTTTGTATTGTTAAACCATTTTTAGCTGTAGATATAATTTTGGCTGATGTGAGAGTTGGATTTTGAGCTAATTGTTTGTATACATCCAAAATAGTATCAACCTACAAACGAAATAATTATAATTGCGTGACGTTTGTTAGCTTTAATCAAAATGTAAATAATCTGTTAATAAATTGCGTCCTATATATTTCTTTATGTTAATGATTAGTTAATTAATTTAAAAATGTTAGAAATACGTAACTATATCATATACAAGAGTATCTAAAATTAAGTTATGTAATGTTATTAAAAATATATTTTGCTAAATGAAAAGAATATATTAAATAAACCTTTGAGGTTGTACAGTCTATGTCAAAAGTTAAATTTTACATAAAATCGTTATAATTCATTGTAAAAAACATTTTTACAACTACAGTAGACTGATTTATTGGTGTGAACTAAAATGCTAGTAAATTTGCTTTAATGACTATTCGGGAGTTTTTGGGCTCGCTGATTAAATATCCGCAATCAAATTTGGGAAATTCAAAATGGCTTATCCAATCTGGTACCTAGGCGGTAGACAGAAAAAGAATAACGCTGAATCAGTATTGTGAATCAGTCCCATCGCAGCGCTGGATGACGCTCGCAAGATCGTACACTCTCTCAACTACTCGGTATAGCGCGAGCGCTGAATTAGCTTGATGTGCGCGCTCAACTAGCGCAACCATGTATGGAGCTGCTTTAGATAGAGCTAAGAGGGAGAGCTACCGCAGCGCTAAATTTCTTTCGAAATTTCTAATTTTCTAGCCTTTCATGCACCCTAAAATTGAAAACGAACTCTATCAAAAACTATTATGGATTGCAAATACTTTTTCAAAGTGATATTTTATTTCTAAGGTCCATAAATCACTAGAAAATACATTACTAATGAATATGAGCCATGTAAAGCTTAAATTGGACCAATAGAAAACGTAGCACTGTCCGGCTTTATTTCTAATAATGCACCGAAACTTACCAGTATAAAAAACGAGACATCTCGTCGATTGCTGATTCAATTTAAGTTTAATATGGCTCATTTTACTCAGAAAAAGAAACCTAAACGTGATTTATACAATAAGTTATATGGACTTTATAGACTTACTTTTGCAGACTTACGCAGATCCATACATGACGTCCTATACATTTTTTTATTTTTTATATTATTTTAATAAAAGTAGATTACTAATAACGTATTGGCCTAAATAATGAAGAAAAACCTGAATAAATGATAAAAATTTCATTTAAAAAATTTAGACTATTGTGATTTATTTAGTTTTTAATCATTGTTATGAAATTTTTTCATTATTTTGCTTCCTCAAAGGGGAAGCTTAGTGATATGTTTTCATACTGAAGAAATCCAAATACACTATGTTTAGAAAATGTCTGTATGGATATGTGAGTGCGTATGTGTACGTGCGTGCGTGCGTGCCTGTGTGTGTATGTGTGTGTGTTCTGTGAGTGTATGTGAGTGTGTGAGTGTCTGTGTGTCTGTGTGCGTGTTGTGCGCGTCTGTGTGTATGCGTGTGTGCGTGTGTTTGTCCGTGTGTGCGTGCGTTCTTGCGTCCGTGCATGTGCCTGTGTGTCTATGTGCGTGTGGTGCGCGTAAGTGTTTGTACGAGCGAGCGTGTATGCGTGCGTGCGTGCATGTTTTTGTCTGTGAGTGTGCGTGCGTTCGTGCGTGCGTGTGTGTCTGTGTGTGTGTGTGTGTGTGTGCGTGAGTGGGTGCGTGCGTGTCTGTGGTGCGGGTGTGAGTGAGTCTGTGTGCATGCGTGCATGCGTTCGGACGTGCGTATGTTTGTTTGTGCGTGTGTGTGTGTGTATGTCTGTGTGTGTGCGAGCGTGCGTGCGTGTGTGCGTGTATGTGTGTGTCTGTGTGTCTGTGTGCGTGTAGTGCGTACGTGTGTGTGTGTAACTGTGTGCGTGTGTGTGTGTTTACGTGCCTACGTGCGTGCATGCGTGTGTGTTTCTGAGAAAGTCTGTGTGTGTCTGTGTATATGTGTGCGTGAAGTGCGCGTGTGTGTGCGTCCGTGCTTGAGTGTTTTTGTCTGTATGTGTGCGTGCGTACGTGCGTGCGTGAGTGCGTGTGAGTGTACGTTTGTGTGTGTGTGAATGCGTGCGTACAGCGTGTTTGTGTGTGTTGTGTGTGTGTGTGTGTGTATATGTGCGTGCGTGCATGCGTGTGTGCGTGAGCCCGTGCGTGCGTGTGTTTGTCTGTGTGTCTGTATTGTTGTGTGTGTATGTGTGCCTGTGTCTGTGTACTTGTTGTGCGTGTGTACGTGTGTGTGTGTGCCTGTGTGTCTGTGTGCGTGTGTGTGTTTATGTGTGTGGACGTAGATCAGCATTACTCTACATATACATGGTGAAACTTAATGTTTCAGGATCCATTTTTTTTGTTTTTTTGGGGGGGCGGGGGGGGGGGACAAATAATATATTGCGTACTAAGGGCGAAAACTGTGCCTCCTTTAACCGAGCGTGTCTCCGGCTCGCTGTACGACTCATACTGCACACATACGAAGTCAAAAAGGTAGTCTCGTGCGTGGTGCACACTATATTTTTTGTAATGCATGTAATGATTTTCATAAACCAAGTTTCGGCCAGTTTTATTCTCATTTATTTTGGCGGAACGAGCAGGCGAAAAGTAAAATGAGCAGCGGGCGTAAAGTACACACTTTACGCTCTAGGTTTAACCCAGGCCTGTCCCCTTAAGGCAGTTCTTATGCCAATAACAGTCATTTTGGGAAAAAATCGCATGATTTTTAGACGACCTTTAACATTTTAATGCATGTACATTAAAAATGTTTTATATAAAAAAATGTAAATTTAATACATATTTACATTAAATTTAATGCACATGTATACCAAAGTTTATGTAACTAGCATTCAATTTCATGAAATGTACATTAAGTTTCATGAACTGTACATTAAATTTCATGAAATGTACAGTGAATTTCATGCATATGTATATCATTTACATGTGTATTATGCATACATGAAATATTTTTCAGTTTGTAACTGGAAAGTATATTAAATTTAATGTCATTTTTTATAGTGTACCTATATTACAAATTATTATAATTTGTTTAAGAGGGAAGTCCAATGATTTTTAAATAATCTCTCCCTTTCGTCCTTAATAATATTAAAACTTCGGTAACTTTTTTTGTAATTATTAAAGAAGGTCGTAAAGAAATTTTGAGAATTTTTCACTAAAATTTCTATACTAGTTATTGGAAAAAATACATAATCTTGTAATAAAAACAAGGGTTTCTAGATAAGTTTCTTGCGCATACAAAATTGACGTAATCTATTATAAAAAATTCTAGAATATTTTTCAACTTAAAATGAATGAAAATTAATTTTTTTTTAAATTGTTTTAACTCAATTAATGGTCTGAAATAAATGAAATGTTTTTGAACTTCCAAAAATATAAAAAATTATATGGTTCAACACTTACAATTGACGAATAAAATATTTAACATGGAAATACCTCAAAATAAAATATTAACATTTTTCACAATACTTTAACCGATATTTCCTGGAAGTTTCAAAAATATCCTTGGTCATGGGTTGCGCAAGGAACTTTTTGAAGTTAGAAAAGTAAGTTTCGAGAAAAACGCGTTTAAAGTTTTAATTTGATATGTTATTCAATGTTAATTGTTTCACTCAACTGACTATAACTTTGGTATAACAAAGAGTTTTGACATTCAACAGGTCTTAAAATATTCATAAGACTATAACATTAAAAATATGAAATAAAAATTTTGGTAAAAATCAATGGAGTTCCCCCTTAAAGAAGAAAAGAGGTTTCTGGTAAATACCTTAAATAAATGTAGCATGACTATTATACGAGTAAATAAATAAAAAAAGGCGCAAACTTACTTGTGATGACGCCATGACTCTTAACTGTTTGTAGCTTCTAGTAATTATGTTATCAAGACCAAAAGTATAATAAAACACGAGCTAACATCACTTTGATAAAGATTATCAGACAGTTAAATGCGTCATCTCGTATAGTTGTACACTAGAGGTGAGAAATTTCTGGTTGAATGCGTATTACCTCTCGAGCTTTAAAAAATCAAAAATTAAATAAAAAATTATAATCAATAGCTTGAATATATGGTTACACTTATGTTACAAGTTTAGTATATTTACATTTATATCCTCACTTATTTATTTATTTATTATTCCATTTATTTATTAATTTATTAATTTATTTATTATTTATTTATTTATTTATTTATTTATTATTTATTTATTTATTTATTTATTTATTTATTTATTTATTTATTTATTTATTTATTTATTTATTTATTTATTTATTTATTTATTTATTTATTTATTTATTTATTTATTTATTTATTTATTTATTTATTTATTTATTTATTTATTTATTTATTTATTTATTTATTTATTTATTTATTTATTTATTCATTTATGCATTTATTTTATTAAAAATAGGCAGTCAAAGCTATTGGACTTTACTTTTTACTTAAATATATACAAAAATTGTATATTTTACCTCCCATGGTGCGTATACTATTTTTTCTCACACCAGCACCGAAAATACACATTTCTCTTCAGGCGCCTGGGAGGTAAAGGGGTACTTTCTGTGCAGGTGTGGGGAAAATAGTACATTATGCATCAAGGGAGTAAAGTGGGCAATGTACGCACCGTGTGACGTTGCCGACCGAGCGAAGCGAGGTCGGCATTTCACACAGTGCATGCTTGCCTACTGTACTCCAGAGGTGCGTATACTACTTTTCACCACACCCCCGTAAAGAAATGACTGTACGCATCTCAGCAGGCCGTACAGTACCCCATGCTCTGCCTAGAAGTAAAGTGACTTGTGTACGCGCGACGCGCTGTTTTACCGCTCGAGACGCAGTCGAGAGCGGAAAAAGGCGCATCGCGCATGCGCAAGTCACTTTATTCCCTAGGCAGTCCATGCGGTACTGTACGGCCTGCTGAGAGGGCGTACAGTCAGCACTTTACGCGCAGTGTGGTGAAAAGTTAATTTTCACTGGGAACAGGATCTTGGTTTTAACGGGGTTAAGGTTGTATAATTTATACAATTTCTTTTTATACTGTATATTTGGAACGTTATAAGAAAGAATATGGCGATATTTTAACTATTAATTAAAATGAATTAAAATATAAATAAGGTTTATTATTCTATTGTTTCATACAGAAGTATATTTGTGAAAATTATTAAGTCATAAGATTCATTGCATCCTGAGTTATAATTTGGTGAAAAGGAGAAAAAGAATGCATTTGTTTTGGACAATGATATCTTAAGACTTTTTCATATTTTGCATTAAGGTGGCTCTCTGGTGATTTTATCGAAATATTCCGAATTTTCTAAAATCTTTTAAAAGTTAGTTCAACTCTTCCTTAACAGATAGCAACAGCAATATAATGATATTTTACATTTTAAGCTATAAAGTTTCATAGTTTAGGCAACGCTATTTATTACAATTTCACGTTATTTTGTCTAATTTCGATCGTTTCAGGAGGGTCTTTTGCTAGATATAGGGCATAAAACATAAAATCGTATGAGAGTTTATAATGGTCCTATGATAAAAGTAATGATATGTACATAATAATAGTCCAAAACTACATGAAGAAAAAATTGTTCCACAAAAATCGTGATGGCACAAGTGTAAATATTGTCAATTTAAAAAATATTTAGTTAAACCCAATTTTTTTTTCATTTCTTTACCAATTTTAATGTTTTGGGGCTTATTTTTTTCCTTAAACATTTCTCTACAAAATTAACGAAAGAAAATTTTAAAATAATATATCTGTAATAAGAGAAAGCTAATTATTTATATGTAAACCCGTAAAATTTTATAAACAATTGGCTTCTCTAATTACAGATATATTATTCTAAAATTTTCTTTTGCTAACTGTGTAGAGAAATGTTTAAGGTAAAAAATATACTCCGAAATATTAAGATTGGTTAAGAAAAAAAAATGGGGTTTAACTAAATATTTTTTAAATTCAAAATATTTACACTTGTGACGTCATGATTTTTTTGGAACAATGTTCTTTTCATGTAGTTTCGGACTATTATTATGTACATACAATTAGTATTATCACAGGACCTTTATAAACTCTCATACGATTTTTTGTTTTATGCCATATATCTAGCGAAAGAACCTCCTTAACGGCTGTGAAAATTGATAAAACAAAGCTGTTCTTCGTCTTGAAAAATCCTTAATTGCCTTTTTGGTACGTTTAAAACCATTTCGTATAATCAAAGTTACAGCCTCTGGAAAGTAGGTCTCTAACTTTCAGAAAACATAGTTTTAACATCCTAGAAAATAATGCATTTGGTTTGGATTTGCCTTTTGCACATATAGTATAACTGTGAATTTATTTCTAGCTTGCTTTTTCCACCTACAGTAAACGACATACCATTAAATTCTGACGTAATTTAAGTGAGGTATTATACATTACGGATAATTCTATGCATATTCAAAAGAAAGCTGACATTCAGACCTTTAATTTGAGTGGTCGCAAACCCACCACGAGGTTGACAGCATTTTTTAAATGGACAACGGGAACATTTCTAAATACGTCAACATGACCGAAGAAGACAGCAGAATCATAATAAGTAGGCTAGAAGTTCGTCAGTAACCTATCAGGCATGGCGAAACAGGTGACCTCCCTGACCGATAAGATAAAAGAAGGCTTTGAGGTTTTGGAACTAGTACCAGCACTAGTTTTCCAAATAAAAAGTCTCAGTGAAAGATTATCCGTCATGGAGGTCAAACTTGCCCATCAAGATGCAAGACTGGTGGAGATTGAAAGTTGCCGCAACTTGACTGAGCCATGGCTGAGAGAATGTGGGTACTTGGAGAGCACATTAACAGTAATAGCAACATAAACAATAACTCTGATAAAAATAACAATAGCATTAATAGTAATAACGATAATTTTAGCTATAATAATAGTAACATTGTCATTGTGAACGATCTCAGCGGTGCTGTCTTCCCGGGTAGTATGACGCCGATAGGACCAGTATGCTTGAGGATTCGATCATAATCTCGCCGCAATTGAGCACACGAGTATCGCAACAAAATAAGGTGTATCAGATATACTGACAAGGATAAAGAAGTTGTCAATGAGCAGCACCGATGTTGCGATCTCCTCAGGGAACTTCCCCCGTCTCTCTGGCGATAGGTAAGAGCACGGGACAGGATTGCTCTGAATTGATAGTTTCGAGTATTTTTGAAGGTAATACAAGTAAAGTAATTGAAGTAGCTCATGCAAGCCTCTCCACGGTTCTTCACACTTTAAAGAGAGATGATATAGAGGGTATTCGCTTGTTACGACCGGAAGGGCAGGGGTCTGCTACACCAACCGCGGCTGCCGCACCTTGCAGACCGTCACCGTGGGTCATTTGCCTCTGTCGCAAGGATCTTGCTGGTCAAATGATGCGAGCAAAAAGTAAGTTTACGGGCTTCTTTACCAGTAATGTCGACACCACGCTTCTTGACCAGGAAACCATTGCTGATTGAGAGAGTCGAACGATGGGGGTTTCAGAGCAGGTTTCTTAAATGCTGCGTCGCTTAAAAGTCACTTTGAAATATTTAAACAATCCCTACTTTCTCTGTTATCACCTCTTTGGTGTCGTTAAGGCGCGCTTTGGTCCTAAAGTTGCTGATGTTAGCGATCAGATCGATGGATATTCTATATTTAGGCAGGATAAAAATACGCGAGGTGATGGAGTAGTCCTATATGTGCACAATTCGTACAAAGCGACTGTATTGTACAGTTATTCAACGATGCAGGATGTTGGCAAGCCTGTTATTCCTGAGTACCTTATTTGTAGCATTAGGATGGTCCAACATTTTCAAAGTTTCGATTTTCCTTCTTTTGACCTTTTTAAAAGTTGAAAAGTGTGGAAAAATAACTCTTCTACAAAGCAAGAGCTGAATGTTAAGATTTAAAGGTTCCTACTTCGATTACAAAGTTTTTAAAGTGCATTTATACACTTTTTTCATAAATTTGGTAAAGAAAGTGATTAAAACTTTATAAATTGAGGATAAAAGACTTTTAGTAATTTTCTATATTACTAGAATAGCAATTCAACTACATCCGTGCCATCGAACATTTTTTTCCCCCAAGTCTTCACTTCAAGAACTATATGCGTCAAATTTTAACAAAGAACAGGCTATCTTTAAACATTTTTCAAAACTCCAACTTTCAATGAATTTCAAAACCCTAAATTTTTTTGACTCTTTGTTCCGAATAGGATCCACATAAAAATTGGCAAACGTAAATATATCTAAATATAAAAACGGTTCCTGTCTCGATATTCTGCAATTTTTCTTGCATTTTAAATGGCTTATGTCATAGTTTGGTGTAATTTACTTCCGATAGTTTACGTCGCAGAGACTTGTACCTAATTTTAGTTAAAAGCTATAACAAGACCTTTAATTTGAGTGGTCGCAGCATTTCTGCTAAAAGTTATTTCGATCAAAAGTTATGTCTGTTTTAATATTATGAAAATTCTCAGGTGGTAAATGGGGATCACGTTGCAGGATCGTGTCTTGCATTGTTCCAATTTTCTACCTAAAGTACTACATACTATTAAAACAAGCATAACTTTTGATCCAAATAACTTCAGAAATGCTGCGACCACTCAGATTAAAGGTCTTGTTATCAGCTTTTAACTAAAATTATGTACAAGTCTCCGTGACGTAAACTATTGGAAGTAAATTACATCAAACTATGGCATAAGCCATTTAAAATGTTAGAAAAATTGCACAATATTGCGACTGGAACAGTTTCCATTTTTAGATATATTTACTACATTTGCCAATTTTTATGTAGATTCTATTCGGAACGGAGATTACAAAAAATTAGATTTTGAAAAATCTTCGAAAATTAGAGTCTTAAAAGATGTTCAAAGAGAGCCTGTTTTTTGTTAACATTAGACACATATGACTCTTCACTTAGAAAAAAAAATATTTTGATTGCGCGGATGTGGTTCACATTTCATTTTAGTGATATGGTAAGTTACTAACATGTTTTTTGCCTTCATTTGTGAAGTTTTAATCATCTTTTTACTGAATTTATTAAAAAAAGTGCATAAATGCACTTTGAATAATAACATATAATAACCTTTGAAATCGAGGTAGGAACCTTTAAATCTCAACGTCCAGTGCCGCCTGGCTGGAGATATTTTTTTCAGATTTGTAAACTTTTGAAAGGGTTGGATTACAAGAAAGAAAATCGAAACTTTGAAAATGTAGACCACCCTAATGGGGTATACAGCAGGGCTCTCTCACCTCCGTATTTGTTGCGGTCATATATAGGCCACCAGGGATTTCTTTTACTGAGGAATCTGACCTTGGCAACCTTCTAAAACGCTCGGTAAATTATAAGAACAGATTTATAACATGCGATCTGAATGCGAGCATGCTGATGGCTTCGGATGGTATTGAATTCGTCAAGCAACCGGTGTCCGGATTATATATCAAGCCAGTGGACAATGGTGCGACTCACCGCATCAACGAACCTCGCACATGGATTGATGTTTTCTTTGTTGACGACAGCGACATCATATTAAATTCGAATAATGTTTTAGCATCTTTCCCAAGTCACCAGAAGATATAAAATTACAGGTATGTGAATTTCTTTTCTAATTAATTTAAATATATATCTAGCTAATAAGCTAAATTAAAGCAAAGTAACTAATAAATACTGATTTAAATCGATGAAACTACTATATTACGAAACAAGACGCACACGCGCGCTCACTCACTACCACACACATTACACGCGTCGGTCGATGGTCAAGTGTTAAAATCTCGTCTTCTTCGATCTTCTGCGTAAAGATTCGTCTTCTTCTTAAAGTTAGGTAAAGGTTATGGATCCCCTGGTCTAACTCAAGACCCTTTTTTATACAATCGTGCTATTTTCATTGCCTCAGCCAATCTATGGTAGTGAAAGCGAGAAGGAGATGCGGAAATCGAACTTGTTTTCTTCACGGTCGGAGAGTTCAGCTGATTCGGATAGATGCGCGTTTGTCTTCCCCAACTTTGCTTTCTCCTACTCTCTGTTTCCTCTACTTCTTCTTCTATCATACACTATAAGGTTATAATTGATCTTAATGTGGTAAAGTCACCTGCTCCTATTAACTTCATGTACAGAGACTTTAAGTCAATAAAGCAGAATGACTTACTTTCGATCCTGACCAGTGCCGACTATACAAAATATTGACAATCCATCTTTTGACGTGAACAGTAGACTTGACTGCTTTACTAATAACCTTATGGAGGCAATCGACGATCTTGCCCCTCTCAAGCAGTTTAAATGAAAGGAAAAAGGGCATTCTCCCTGGGTAGGGGAGCGCGGGGTCAGTCGGATCATTCAATTAAAAGAAAAGCTAAGTTTATTGAATGTTCAAAAGGTTTTTATATTTCTAAGTATGCAAGTTAAATCTTAATTAATCCTAAAACACATCCAACAAAAGCATATCTAATGAAATAATTACAATGATAAGTTTCGCCTACTTTTCATCTAAGAAAAGTTTGCATTAAATCATTTTTACAATTTATTCATTTGAGTATTTAAGAATTTTAGTACTATACATGAAAAATCAAGCGTTTAAACTTTGAAATTCAATAATTTTTATTTGCCTAATGATATTCATACATTTTTAATATAATTTTGTAATCATATGTCGAAATGAGGTCGGTGTTATAGCATGTATTTAAATGGGAGAAACGCAATATGGGATTATGTTCACCGTATAGTTTATAAGGTAATAAAACGTTTAATTTAATTTTACAAATATACATCATATATATTTAATAGGAATTTGACGTTATTTTCTAAGTCTTGCTAGTTGAATTACAACGAACCAGAGAGATGGCCATGGCGGATCGTTGTAATCAAAACAACATTTTTTATTTCAATTAAAAAGTACAAGATTTTGTCATTTTAATGAATAATAAATTATCAAAATTGCAAGATAAGTGTTGATACTTGAACTTAAACCCATAAACAACAATCAAATGTGAATATATTTTTTATCTAGGTAGTTTTCCTTAAGTGATCACCACAACCCCACTCCTCTAGACATGCAACTTCAACATTTGTACAGCAAACGAGATGCTTTGCATAGATGATTCAAAAGGACAAGAGACGAAAAACTAAGACTAGAGCATCAGCATATTGCCTCATTGGCTGAGCAACATACCGAGGATGAACGGGATGCCTATTTTCACAATCGTATCTTTGAGGCCCTTAATTATAAGAAGGATATCTGGAAAGAATTTCGAGGCCTCGGGCTTTTGCCAAAATCACGCGAGGATTTGCACAGTTTTACTCCGCATGAGTTGAATACCCACTTTGTTGAAGTATCTGTTTCTCAGAAAAAATCCGAGGAAGTCCTTAGTGATATTATTGAATCAGCCAGTGACTTCGGTTTTTCTTTTAAAGAAATATCCTTTTCTGACGTTGTCCTAGCGGTTACTCATTTTAATTCTCAAACAAAAGATGCAGGTGGTATTCCCCAGTGTGTTGCTAAAGCTCTTCCAATAATCAGTCATCACTTAGACGTGATTTTAATTCCTCTCTGGCTAGTGGGGTATTTCCGGGAACCTGGAAGTAGGCACATTGGTCCCTCTTAAAAAGACAGCAATTCCATCAGCCGTCTCGGACTTTCGACCCATTGCACTTTTGAGCTGTCTTTCTAAAGTTCTCGAAAAGATTGCCCACGACTAGATACTACCATTTGTATTAGACAAGAAAATTCTTGACCCGCTTCAAACGGGATTTACGAAGTTCAACAGCACGGAGAGTGCGTTTCTTAAACTGACCGAGGACATTAGATAAAACATCAACTCGGTCAAAGAAAGTGAGAAACAGCTGATGTTCGATTTTAGCAAGGTATTTGACACGATTTCTCCATCCAAACTATTGCTAAAACTGATCAGATTAGGCTTCTCTAGAAACGTTGTACTGTGGCTCATGTCATACATTACAGGGCGTAAACAGAGAGTGGTTACGAAATCAAATGGTGAATCAGATTGACTAACAACTAATCTTGGCATTCCCCGAGGCTCTGTTCTGGGTCCTCTTCTGTTTAGTCTTTACATTAACGACTTACGTGACGTACTTACAGATGACAGTGTCAAGCTCTTGCTCTACGCGGACGATCTGCAGATCTACACTCAATTACTCGGAGTAGTCCTGAATCAAAGTTGACGTGGAAAACATCAGGTTGATGCGGTGAGTAGGAAGGCTAACAGAGCTCTATATGGCTTCTGGTATTTTCGATCCTGCACCACTCACTTAGACTACTGCTCTTTACTGTATCTTGATCTTCCGTGTCAGGCGAGCTGCAGACTAGACTGCAAAGATTGCAGAATTCATGTATGAGGTATATATGCAGTGTTAGAAGAAACGGGTACTTCTCTCCTTACAGGAGCAGACTGGGCTGGATAACTACACTAAGAAAACCATGGTTGAAAATAACCCCCACGGTTCAAGATTGCATATTATACATTACGCGTGGTGTGAAATTAGCCCCACAACTGGTGATGTTTGTTTACGGCCACACGTGGCAGCAAAAGTCGCTCACCGTGGTGTACAATTGGCCCCACAATCGCCAGTGGGACGAATTTAACACCACAGCGAGCAACTCTCACTGCGTGTGGTCGTAAACAAACATCGCCAGTTGTGGAGCTAATTTCACACCACGGTGTGTGACTTTCGCTGCCACGCGTGATCGTAAACATGCGTTGTTATTTCGTGGGGGAAGATTTCCCACCACTGTGAGCGACTGTATGCTGCCACGCGTGAGCGTAAACAACCAATGTCTCTCAGTGGTGAAGATTTTGCACCACAAGTGGGACTTTAATGCCCATGGTTTTCTCAGTGTATTAAGGAGACTCGGGCGTATTTTGTGGCGGTGCTATTGTACAAAGCAATCAATATGGGGCAACTGCCGTACCTTGCGGCTCTCTTTAAGAGAAACAAAGCCCGGTCCTCCAGTTTATTACATGAAAAGTAGCTTTCAGTTCCAGTTTCGTCGTTTGAAAAGACAGAGGAATTACTTTTTTCTCAATTTCACCTGCATCAGGTGCATTTAAATAAATAAACACTAAAAAAATATGTACGGCATAAATGTCTTGTTCGTCCAACGATTACGTTAAATGTACTAAAACAATCGAAGATGGTAGCATCGAATACGACAAATAGGTAAATAAACTACATTTTAACCTATTTAAGTGTAGATCATAATTGTTCATATTATGTAATAAGCGATGCAATTTTTAATTTGTGCTAAACAAGAGATACTTCATGTAAGGTAATATATATGAAACAATATTAAATGAAAGTTATACTCTATTAATTCGTAATTTAAAAGAATTGGTTATAAGAAACTCTCAACATTGTAATATTTTTTTAACTACATACAAGTGTTTTTTTATCTCACCCATTTATTTTTCTTTACTTATATGATTAATATTATTATATCATATTTTTTATTTTCGGTATCAAAGACTTTATTTTTTTGAAAATCATACTTTAAAAAGAGCTAACTTTTTGACAATACCCATATACCTATTCTTACAAAAGTTTTTTGAGCAAAAAATGATTAATTCTTATTTTCCTCTACATATAAAAAATGAAATATTTATTTAATATCTTTATACCACTCTAACCTCAAAATCGCAACTTTGATATGATTTTTTGGCGCTCGTGGTATAAAATATATATACTTCGCTCGAGCGAAAAACGTCACATGAGGCAAATAATCTACTTCTGCACCCGTGTCGAAATGTACTATTATACATTAGTAGATTGTAATAATCTTACAATTATGTCGCATGTATTATAAACATTAAATCATTTTTTAATTTTCGTATTTATCGTTCGATACGTTATTTTATAGTTGTATTTCAATAAAAAGAAGGTTTAAATGTAGCCAGATTTATTAGTACTTTTATTTCGTACAAAATTAGTGCCACCACATTTTCATGAATATTTATATAAACAATATAGAGATAAAAATAAATTGTGGATTCGATAGAGTCAAAGGCATGCTTTCTTCAGTACACTTTTATTCAGCAGCCGGTTTTGATTCCTCTTTCGGTACTTCTTCTGCTACTATAGGAGGCTTCGGATCTTTTTTTGGTGTATCACTAATGTGCTCTAGTAACCAGAGAGCGGCATTGATGACAAAGTCGATTTCAACTACATCTCTAGCTAGCATATGATTATCTTCGTATACATACAGCCTAAACAGTTAAATAAATTCATTAATTTGTTTTTATTTTTATAATTATATATCTGAAATATAAATAAATATAAATGAGTCTACATAGTTTAAAAATTATTTCATTTTATTAGGAAAATGTTCTTTAAACTTTTATTTTTGTCTAAGTCATCAAGTAAACTAAAGAGTTTTTGTGACGTTTTGTGTTAGAACGAAGTTTTTGTTATAGAAAATGTTCATTTTACGGTTTCTTTATGACAAATTTCTTCCTCGGTTTGGTTAAAATAGGAGGAATTATACTCACTTAGTTATAACGTCATTTGCCAATAATCGATTATACCACAGTTTACCCTGCGATGCAGGACTTCTTAAATCTTTTGTACCAACGGCGATCATTGTGGGAGCTTTAACTTTGTCTGCATAACGTACAGGCGAGCGATCGAACATTTTTAAGACTATCTCAGTATATTTTGTGTCGGAAGCCGCTGGTGGTAATGACTCAAGGAATTGACAGCCGGTATTTGCAGGGCACCTGTAAAAAGTTAAATATTTATTTCTTTGTAATACATATATATATATATATATATATATATATATATATGCCCATGTATACTCTTCACATAAATAATATAAATATTAAAAAATTATAAAGCAACTGATAGTGTAAAGTTATCATTATTACTTTATTAAATGAAAATAAATTTACAATATTTGATTTTGATGTTATTTTAGGGCGGAATCCCGTTTTATGAATAATACATATTTACAGATGTATAGGGATTTCGATAGCTAATAATAAATTGAAAATAAATCATTAACAGATGGATGTCTCGTAGAATTGATTAATTAGAATATTAAGAATAAAAAAAATGAATAATACTGAAGTACATTAGTAGAACTTATAAATTCCAGAAACCCTTTTGAACGAAAGTTTTAGTTTGAAAAAAAATGTAAATGGGAAAAATTACGAATATAGCATGTTAAAAAATTTATTATTATATTACTAAGAGCTGTGATTTGCTTTTAAAAAATTAAGGGAGGTGCATGTAATATGAATATGTAGGTAATATGGTCATTCCAATGAACAGAAATGGTGTATATTATTTGCAAAAATAAAAATAAATATATTTAAATGGGCATTATAAAAATGCAATTAAATTATTATGATTAAAATATTAAAAGAAAAAGAAAGTTTGAGAACGAAGCTGCTTCAGTTACTACCATAAATGATTGGTAATATGTTTGTTAAATTTTATAAAAAAGAATTATATAATTTTATATAGATTTTTTATAAATTTTAAATAAAAGAATTATATAATTTTATATAAATTTTTATAATTTTTATAATTTCTTTTTAGTAAAACTGCATGAAAATCAACTGTACTGAGAATATTTGGGTATGGAGAAGGTATAGTGGAAAGTTAATATTATAACCTAGATACGGCCCTGGTGCTCAACTCTGATTGGTTGACCAATTCACACAGATTTGGGAGATAGCTCGTCCCGAGTTTCACAGTTCCGGGAGTTATATTATATATACATATATATATATATATATATATATATATATATATATATATATATATATATATATATATATATATATATATATATATATATATATATATATATATATATATATATATATATATATATATATATATATATATATATATATATATATATATATATATATATATATATATATATATATATATATATATATATATATATATATATATATATAATTTAATTTAGGTTTAGAAACTATTTTTTATGAAATATTCTGAAGAATTACTAAATAATCCTTTGTTGCTATTTTTTACAGAGATTTAATTTTCTTGAATAAATGGAGTTTAAAATTTGCAAAAAATGTAAAAAATGCCTACATGCTCATATTTAGCCTTTGAACCTAAGGGTTTAAAAAAATCTGAAAAAATTCACATACCTTCTTCAATCGATTGGCGCCAATCGATAAAAAAAATTTATTTCTTCGGTAAAAATGTTTCTCTTGGTATGAAAAAGGCATGTGAATTTTTTATTCTAAACTTTTTAATGTCCCTTGTGATACATTAAAATCATTTTAAAACTTAATATCCTTTAGAAAGTGGGTTTGATCACTCGAACCATTACACCAAAAATCACGAAAATAGCTTTTTTCATGACAATAGTGACTGCCATAGTCGCAAAATCGTTTAGACAATGCGTCCAACTATAATTCTTTTGGTGTGAAATATTGTTTCGTTTGTAAAATGAAAGGGCGGAAAGATACTAAACTTTTTTCCCATTTACGATATATATATATATATATATATAGTATAAATACATCTATGCTTTCATGGCGCCCTAATCAGTTTAAAATAATAACATATTTTAAATCCGTAAAGGTTGAATTTTGAGTTTAGATAGAAAATAACATCATAATTACAATAACAACATATCACGGCGACAAAATACATAAAATAAATGTTTACCAAAAGTGGAATTATCTAGTTTTATTCACTTTCTCCTCGTGTATATTTATTTTGATGTGTAATATTAAATAAATTAAAAATTATATTTACCAGTCTGGAATATCTGTTTGGGCATACATTGACGGTATGTCAATTACGGGAGCTCTCATTACTACTGCTCTAAACATGCTCTATAATAAACCAAAAGAATGTTTTATTTTATTTATACCTATTATCGTTGAGTATGGTAAATTATTATAGCACAGTACATACAAATATTTACAACAGAAATTATATATTTCCTAATTCATGATTTCATAATAAAAGTATTAAATTTGTCTTACGGCATGTTGACTACTCAGATGAGCACATAGGAAAGCACCGTGACATAAACCATATAGAGTGACTTTCTTTGGGTCGATATGGGGATACTTATTTAATGCTAGATTTATCGCTGTCACACAGTCAAGAACATCAGTTTCACCGATTCTTCCACTCAGAAATTCGATGTTATCTCCACCCATACCCGTAGAGCCACGGAAATTAATTTGTAAAATTCCGAATCCTTAATAATTAAACATTTGCTTATTAATAAATGTGTTATTTGCATGAATTTATATACTGTCAATACCTAGAAGAGCAAAAATTGCGTGATCCATGTTAAACTGGTTACAAAATGAGTAATGAGGACCTCCATGCGGTACAACAAGAAGAGGCATTGATTTTTCTGGTGCAGACTTTTCCCCAAAATATGTGAAGTTAAAATCTTCTGCAAAATATAAGTTATTTTTTAGAAAAAAATAAAATTCTTAACATAACTTATTGCTTTTTCAAGTAAGAATAAAAATGCCGTTTATAAAAAACAACTGTTTGAAATATCCATTTTTATATGTACATATCAATTTACTTACTGACGGATTCGTTAGTTTTGTAGACAAATTCAGTATGTTCATACATAAGATTTTCTCCGTTAGGAATATCAAGTGGACGCGTACAGTTATACAAGTTCAAATTTCCAATATTTTCTGAAGTAGGATCAAATTTTCCAACTACTAATTGTGGCGGTTGGATGGTAGAGAACCTTGTAAATACTACACGATTTTTTCTTACGTCTAAAATGTTTAAGCTACTTCCGTCAGAATTTTCTATTTCAGTTACTGCTTTTGTTTCTGCAAAAGTAATATAAGATTATTAGTTTATTTAATTTAGCTATTAATATTATAACAAATTTATCAACTTACCTAAATTTACTACGTATGACTTTATTTCAGATCTTTGTGGTGTACTAAGGAATAGATACTGTGAATCATTACTCCAACAACGTTTAGGAATAGTTTGACCGTAAAAGCCGTAGAACTTTTTATCATTGGCAATAGTTATATTTGTCTTCACCAAGTCCACAACCATGTCAGGCTACAGAGAACAAATTTTATTCATTACATATTTAAGTCATTGGTATACACTAAAAATAGGTTTCTGTAAGATTATTCGTAAAAATATGTAATTGAACTTGCAAAAATAGGATTATTTCAAAACCAAATTCGGATATAAATCAATATTTATTATAATTATGAATTTCTGAAGGAACTAATAAATATTTTTTGAAGTGATACTGATTTCACAAATTAAAAACTTGAAATTAAATACATTAATAATTTTAGTAGCTATGAAACAAAGTAAAAGCTATTTTTTTAATATGCTGATTAAACAGCTCTTACGAAAAAAATGGAAAAGATGACTTACTGTTTCAACAACATCCCATTTAATGCGCATAAGCCTTTGAACATTATGGTGAGGTTTGCCGATATCTCGCTCTAGCCATATAAGATGTTTTCCATCAGGACTAAATTGCGGTGTCTTACAGGCTTGGCCTGGGCCAGTTAGTTTACCTTAATAGAAAATTAAAAAGTTCAGTACGATGTAAATCTCTTTAAATAAGTTTTTTCTTATTAAAACTTAACTACAAATAAAAATTGAAGAGGAATTAATTATAAGTACTCACGAAACTCTGTTCCTTTTAATAGGAACATATATGATTCTCTGTTACTGCAACCAAATCGACCCAGGTATCTACGACCGAGTTTATAAGCGACGCCAACTATGCATTCGCCATTTGGAGTCCAGATAACTTCAGCTGGGAAATAGTCTTGGGGAATAAAAGGCAATGGGAAAAATGTATCCTCTTCAATATTTAGGAGTATAATTACAGATCGGTGTCGACCTTCTAATTGTTCACCCCAATCAGGTTTAAAAATATACTGACTACCCTAAGTAGCATGAAAATATCAATGTATAAAGCTACCAATAACGATGGCATTCACAACAATAAGTTTTGGATATATGTTGCAATTATTAAAAGAACATTCTAAAGCAAGTGTAATTTAATATTATTGTAATTGATTAGAGTCAGTGTTCCAGCGAATGAAGTCATTTAAAATAAAAACAGTTTTTTATTATGCTACTAGTACTAACGTGCTTCCTCTAACTTTAAAATTTGAAAATGTTATTAAAAGTTCAAAAATGTTACTACAGTGGACTCTTGATATATCGCCGCTCAATATGGGTGATTTGCCACAAAAATTTAAAACGATTTCCATGTTAGATAACTTTTTTATATCCTAAATAATTCAAAATAATATTTAGATTACAAAAATTATATCAAGGAAGGACACAATTTTGATTTTTTAAAGAAAATCAGTCATATGGAGCGGCCATATATCGAGATACCAATGTATTTAACTTCTTATCGATTGAAAAACATACGTTCACTGGTACAGTCACTCTATATAATTCTTCATATAAATATATATTCTTACGCGTTCTGGTTCTTCTTCAGTCTCTTGTGATGGAAGTTTATACTTAGGTTTTTGCTTGTAAAATGGCTCAGTTTTATGTAATTTCTTTTCGGCAATATACATTAACTTTTTATTATCCGGTGAAAATTGAAATGAACTAAACATATCTAAATTATGATAAATTAAAGAATGTGAAAAAATTTCATATTTATATACAGTTGTAAATAAGTGTTAAGGGGGTCTCAAAGTCAATCTTTATCCTTCCTACCATCGACCTGAGAATTCTAAAATATTAACTATAATTTAAAAATTATGAAAAATTAGGAATTCAATGGCATTTGAATGGAATTTTGTGATATAACAGAGATCTACGAAAGGTGATCCAAAATTTCGTTCAAATGTCATTTATATAGGCAATGATATTTTTCCTGAAACTTAACACAGTGGTAGAATGTTACAAAAGGAAGAGAAATGATGTCCTGGGTTTTCATAATTCCGGTTATTTATTAATTGTAATCAGTTATTCATATCTAGGACAAAGATTAGAGGTTAGAAATTTTTACGGGAAATTTGAATGGCTTGACACTCGTCAAATAAGTTCATAAATATGTCATTTTTGAGAAAATTATTCTATAAATATAACATATTTATTTATTTATAATAATAAATATATGATCATTTTCATTTAAAAAACATGTATACCAAACCTTCAGTCAATATTTATTTTTGGACTAGTTGAGCCTGATATTGTAAAGCAGTTTAATAAAACAAGTACTTCAAAACATAATTATTATGATTTAAATATTATACTTTTAATCTGGCATACATTATTTAAAAACTTTTAAGAAAGACATACTTTACTAAACCTTATGATAAATATATAATTGTATATGTATTATATTCATTTCAAAATACTGAAATATAATATTGAAAACTGACATATATAATGAAATGATTTTGTTAAAAAACGAAATATTCTTACTATCAGTATAAATTTCTCCATGTACATCATATGCAGTTAAGTCATAATTTTTAACAAGATGCTGTCTATCCCAGATTTCTATAAATTGCCTTGGTTTCCCATCGATAATAACTTCTCTCAATATTGCTTTCAATTTTTCATTTTCAGATGAAGTTGATAAAAGCCTTTAATAATATACTAGAATATTTTAAAATATACATTTTATGATACTATACATTATATGCAAACACACTTACTCAGAAGTAACATCTACAGGAAAGCTTTCGACAAGAGGTTGCATATCAGCATCCAAACTAAAATCTTGAGTAAATTTTTGTTTTATGTTTCTTTCTAAATTTCTTTGTTCCCAAACACTTTGTATTGTAATTCCATTTCTAGCTATAGAAATAATTCTTGCAGATTTAAGACTTGGATTTTGGCTAAGGTGCTTATACAGGTCTAAAACTTTGTCCATCTGTAAATGATATTTTTTGTCTCTACATGTAAATTGTCTTTAACATACACTAAAGAGAGATGAACCTGAGATGTATTTTCTAAAGTCAATTTATTTCCGATTCTTAAAAGTACTGTGCAAAAATTAAAGTCAAGTAATTGAGAATATATTAATTGTCTTTATACAATGATCAAAATAAATTTTTTATTAAATAAACTTCTAATTTAAATACGTAATACTTTGAAGAAAGTAATTTTAAACTAAATAAATAAATAATTAATATAAGTTAAAATGGCATAAAACCATTGAAGTATAATATCTTTTATAATGCTAGCTAACTAAAAACTTTAAACCTACCTCCCTGGTGTCTTCGGTTGGCTGTGCCGCCATGATAGACAATTAAAAATTATCACCTTACAAAAAATATAAAGTATTAGTAAATGATTTTAAATAATAGTCTGATGTACTAAGAACCATGTAGTTACTAGCGTTACTACATTTTAATGTATTTAATAATTTTAAATTTAGTATATTTGAAAAATCTATATAGATTATAATATATTTTTGCAGAATTGTGGCCGAAGAACAGTATTATCCACAAATCATTACTTATTTCACCATTTATCAGCATTTCATTCAACTATGATTTATTCATACGTTAACTAAGAATGAAATAAGTTGTAGTTTCTCATGAAATATATTTCAATGCAAGTTAATCGGCATAGCGTGTTTCTTACACATAAGAATTATACACGTAATTATTGTACACAATTTAGCATTGGTCAAATTATATATAGATATATTTGACCAATGCTAAATTGTGCACAATAATTACGTGTACAATTCTTATGTGTAAGAAACGCACTATGCCAGTTACTCGAACGAATATTCGGAAACGGATATTAAATTTCTCGTTTCGCTTTAATTCTATAGATTACGTAAACTTGTTTAGTTTTGGAAATTTTATATGAATTTTATATGAAATTAATTGTATGATTATTAAAATAAAATAATAATAAAAGTATACTCACTTTAATGTTATGAATAGGAGAGCTGGAACGACGTTCAAACAGAAGCTAAAAATAATTTCAAAACCTATACACACCACTAAATCACACTAAACTTACAACTTATGTAACCATTAATAACACTTGATCAATAAAAGTTTATACACGAAATATTGCGTAATTTATCAAACTATATATCTACACGCGGGGTGTCTAACTGTAGGGTAAGCACGCGAGGGTTGAAGATCTCATAAATTGCGGGAAATACGGATCGATAAGGGAAGACAATAAGACGGCGCGAATAATTGCGGACGACTGATCGGGCCTCTCAGTTACGGGCGAGCGGCAAGGGATCGGCTATTGGCCATCGGCGTGTACGAAAACGCCACGGCGCAGAACTTATAGGTCAAACGCGCACGCAGGCGGTCCCTTTCATCGAGGGGTGACGAGCGCGCTCGTTTGGCAGCGGCGCGGGCGTTGCGGAGCACAAGACTCGCCGGGCACGCGACTGCACTCCCGGCGAGACGTGGAATGCTCCTCGCAAAGGCTCGAGCTCATGACAATCTCAACTGTACTGTAACGTTGAATAACGTTAAAGATGGAGTACTCGTGGGATTGTTCGGATAGCCGTTGAACCCAAGAACTTGGGGACAAATTGTTGCGTATACCATTTGTTGTCGTGTAGGAATAGTCTTGATTGTGTGCGTACAAAATAAGCTTGTTTCTGTAGTTTAACATTTATCGCTCAATATATTATTTGTAATAGCTTATTTGCTAGTTCAACTCGTATGTTAGGCAACTTTAAGCTAACATCTTTGTGTGGGTATACCTATAGAGTAATCCAACAGTTTTGAAAAATAATTATAATAATAAATGAAATATGTTATATATCGGAATTATCAAATTTATATCCTAACATTTTGGGAAATCTTTGCATCGCTTTTATGTTTTAATGGTCAAAAATGATTCTTGAGATTATCTGGATAGTTCTAATTATTTTATGCTTGCTAAGTCTTATAAATATATTTAAACTTGTGAAAGGTATACTTAAAGTGAAATACGTTCTATTAGTTTATTTATTATTAGTAGATAAACTGTTTATTAATTACTAATGTTCAAAGCTGCGCCTGAACCCTTCGAAAGCTTTATAGTATATTGGCCAGCGCAAATTGATCAGGTCAAGATCGGCTCGTGATCGGCCAGTGATCGACTTCTGATTAAAAATATACCGTTACTGAAACGGCGCACACATTATTACACAATAGGGGGAGTTGCCGAACTATTTCGAAGGTATATAACTATGATTGAAAGAATGCTAGTTGATTGTTTTCCTCTTTGGGAATGTCATCCATCACGTGCAAGTGTAGACGAATCAAAATAATAGTATTCAAAGTGACGGTGCTCCTGCAGTTTTATCATAAATCTATATTTACAATTTTAACAATGTAAAAAAAAACAATAGAAAATTTGATTGATTAATTTCACTACGACTATTAACAAGATACTATAACAGGAGCTGTCATACCTTCGAAAATCGGATTTCGATGAGGCTTATAGGCGATATATTATTGAGGTTAGCTAAAACATGGGTTCAACCCAATGAGGTTGTCGTATTTAAAAAAATTCAAATACATTTGATCATAAGTATTTGTAAATTTGCAAAAAAGTGTAAGCATGTAAATACTATAAAATATCTAAATTTTACTCTTGCTTGACAATATTATATTTTGCATCACCAATATGGGCCCCTCATGCTAAATGTCTGATTCAAATATTGAACAAGTTAATCATAAAGTATTAAGAACTCTAGCATATAAATCTAGGTATTTCAATTAAGAATTTCAAAATGCAAACCAATCATGGTCCAAATTCAAATGTAGTATTATACCGATAGTTCATAGTTAGTTAGATAGTTCATAGTTCATATTACGCAATAACAATCAGAATTTATATATAATAACGAAAGTCGTATTACAGAATATTCAAAAAGCAGAAACTTAAAACTATGTACAATTGAACAAATAGTGGACCAAAACAATAACATTTTATGTATGAATTTCAAACATTCCTATTTATTCCTATAAATTATTATTAATGTGGCATTCGTAAGTATAAACACTCTGAATTTTGGTTATTTCGTAATTAAAACTTTCTATATTATGAACTTCGGAACTTTAAAAAGAAAGTTCTATAATTGAAATTCTGAACGAAGATACCGGAGGACAATGGATATTCTAATAATCGAAACCCACCCAAGATATGTATTGCTACAATGACTATTTTCTTTAAAAATTTCATAGTTTGCAAAACTTCTATGGTTCTTAGTAATGACAAATTGAAGGCCAATAACTCTCATTATACTTACAAGGGGAGTTCACACACATACTTCGGGAAAAGGTTTCTGGTACACAAAAATTAAGCCTAGCACACGGGATTCATTCTAATGGGCCCTTGTTATCGATATATGATGTAATGTACTCGAAGTATGCGTTATTTTAGTGAAAAAAATACCTTTACTTCTAACTATAACTGTACAAGTTTTTATCATGAATAAATGACCTTAAAGGTAATACAAACTAGGTGGAAATAGCTTTAATTTAAGTTGTGTTTACGTATAAAAATATTAATCTAATAAAAAGTTATTAACAATTGAAGATGCTGACTGAAAATACATGGAAAATCATCGAATTTAAAAGAATTAAATTTCTTTGAAAATTGATGCAATTTCGATCACAATCTTCAATTATAAATAACTTTTGTTCAAATTAATATTTTTATACACGTAATAGAGCTTGTCATTCATCACTTGTAAGTATAGACGAATCAAAATAAATTAAAGATCTCTTTGCCTACTTTTTATTATATATTGAGTCATTTATCCATAATAGAAACTTGGAGAGTTATGGTTAGAAGAAGAGGTACCTTTTTTCATTCAACATCGATCCACCAAAAGGCATTTGAAAGAGTATAAAATTACCTAAATTTTCCGACCTGAAAGTTTGGATAACGTTATTCTCTTCTTTTCTTATACACGAAAACGTCATTTTCTGATTAAACGGTTATATCTTGCAAACACAAAACGGAAAATTTATAAAAAAATTTGAAATCATTAGGAATATAAAGAAGAATATTGAGTATAATTTTTGATTATTGACCTTTCTCTTTTGTCGAGAAAAAATATTTTTTACAAAATCCATTTTTTTCCGACGATATTTGAAGTAAATCGGCAGCATTTTAACTGAAACTTTACAAAAAAGTAGCTGTTTACTATTTCATGACCTGTATGTTTTTTTAGATCAAGAGATCCTTTATTTTCTGATATAAAGGTGTGTATTATGAAAAAATTGTTATATCTCGAGAACGGCGCGTTCATTTTTTATCAAACAAGGCTCCATTGTTTCATTTTTAAATGAAGAATCAACATTCAAAAGAAATTTCAAGATTCATAAGCTTGTTTTTGTTTTATAAAGATTTTACAATTTTTCGATTCGTCGATTTTTCGATTATTCGATTCTTCGATTATTCGATTCTTCGATTTTTCGATATTTCGATTACTCGATTCTTTGATTTTTCGATTATTCAATTGAGTTATAGATTTTCGAGTATGTTGGCATGTTAGAAATATTATTATCAATTTAGTGTAAATGCATTAACGAGCATAAAATTACATATCTTTTACAATCGTAAATTTTGGATAGGCTCATTCCCTTCTTTTGTTATACACGAAACGTAATTTTTAGTTTAAACTGTTACATTTATGAAAGATATAGCAATTTAAAATTAATTTATAAGAACAAGAAATTTCATATTGAAACAATTCATTTATTTTGAGGAAGCTAAGTGCCAATGAATTGGCAGCGGTTTTCTTTATCGCTATTGGGGAAGAAAACTACAAAAGTTACACACGCTAGTGAAAAGGTACACACATCTGCGGCATGTTTCGTATTTTAACATGCAAAACTATATCTATATGTATGAAAAATGGCCGACGTCTGTGTACCCGCCAGAGGTTGCATGGTAACTTTAAACTTCCAATCGTGTGATCTTGGTATTGTACAGAACTCCTCCAAAGGTCAAACGTGTGTTTTTTCAGGAGGTTGTATGCGTAGATATAATGATATGAAAGTCAATATATTATGAAATAAATGGTTTTTGTCAAACTAAAAAACTTTTTTTATTGAAATTCCGTTATTGTTAAATTAGATATCGTTTAAAAAAGAAAAATTTGACAAAATAGTGGAGACTTTTGATTTGTTATCTGATTTTAATTTTGAATGTCTCATTTTTACAGCCTCCGTTCGTAACCTGGGTCCTTTTTGTCCAGGCCTATGTTTTTTTAAGTTATTCATTTTTAAAAAATCTAAAATCTTCAGAACTTATATTCAAGACTTCAACTTTATTATCCAATAGTTTTTAATGTTAAATTTTTTATTTTTTTAATAATAACAATTGAAATATTAACAAAAATATTCAATAATTAGAAATATGTTTTATTTTCTATAACTTTGCAATAAATTAATATAAAAGAAAACTATTGCAGTATTTTATACTTTAGACTATGACCTTCCAATATAATATCATTTGTGCTAAAAAGCGAGTTGCTATTCGCTCTAAAATAGGGGTACAAGTGATTGCAGATTTCATACGATTTCCGGTGATTTAAAAAATGTTTTCAACAACTTCAGGCCTAACATGATTTCATACGATCCTTACACAAATTTATATTTTCAACAGATTTCAACTGATTTCAATAATAATTTCGACGTCGCTTAAATTTATACTATAAAATAAAGGGATATCCCGTTTAAAAATAAATAAATAAAAGAATAAAAATATATTGTTCATTTTAAAATTACTTTGTAAATATACTTTGCACTATTAAATTATGATCGAGAGCATACATAATCTAAAAATCAATGTTTATGAGAATTCATGACTTTTCTAACAGTATAATATCCGATTTTTCGGCAATAAATCATTATAAAATAGTAATCAGTTGTATAAAAATTGGATAGCATATAATTATTCTAACGTCTATATTAAAAGATATTAAGGAAGTCAACAAAATTATTAACAATATATTTACTTAAATAAATGTTTTATTTCTTTAAATACTTTTGAGTCTAATCTAATCACATCTTTAGTTATTTCGGGTTGAGAAATAAGGAATGAATAATTCGGAATGTTAATATATCCACTGGGATGGGCCGGGCATGTAGCGAGGATGGAAAATGATAAGGCAAAAAAAAAAGAAATAAAGAAAAACTAGAAAGCACAAGAAAAATGGTACGGCAGCAAAAAACGAAAAAAAAAAAGGAAAACCAGAAGGCACAAGGCCTGCGGGTAGACCAAGACGAAGGTGGGAAGACAATATCAGGGCCGACTTGCAAGAAATAGGATACCATGAGGAAAACTGGATTGATCTTGCAAATAATAGATAGAAATGGCGTGATTGTGTGAACAAGGCTATGGACTACATAGTCCCATCAACCATGAATTTTGGCTCCGGTGATGATGCGAACATGATCGCAGCGGATATAGGAGCTGCGGTCTTTTAAGTATTATCATTGCTAACCATCTGGCCACTGTAACAATAATAATAATAATAATAATATTGATAGTATCTAATGTCAAAATCCAAATTAAATTGTCTGGAGAAGTACTAAGGCTGTAAATATGATTACTTTTTATTCATTTTACCTAAAATCCCATTTTCTCAACTTTATGTTTTTCACGATTCAAATTGGATTCTGCGCAACCCATCTTGATGTTATGCTTCCAAAAAAATTGAGCATATCCCTTATGATTATAGGGTAAGTGTATCAGTTACTGCGGACTTCTAGCGGCGATGGTTTTTAGTAGCCAAATAAACTATCAATATACAAATTTTACGTTCGGTTTCTTTTGTAAACCAATCTTTGGGCTTTTTTACACATAAAATGCCTGATAAAACATTATAAATGACTATCTTATTAAAAAGAAAATTAGTTTAAAACAAAATACTATATACATGTATTACTGCGGTTTTGATTGTATTACTGTGTATTAATTACTGCGGAAATTCAATTACTGCGCCTCAATTACTGCGATAATTCAATTAGTGTAGTTCAATTACTGCGGAATGCTAATTACTACTTTTTCATTACAAGAGTATTTTTTACAAAAATACTTTATTTGCATTAGGAAAATATATAAAACATATTAATTTTTTTTATTTTGAACATATTCATACCCAAACATTATTTAATTTGAAAACGTAAATTATTTAGGTAATAATTATTTAAATATATTTATTATATATTAAATAATTTTATTTTAACAACACTTAAAACTTTAAAGCTTATTAAATGATCACATTTATGATAATTGTTGCTGAAGTTTTTTGATCTATTTTTTATGTTAGCCTCCTTTTTTATTTTCAATAAACTTGTTTATACCACTCTAACCTCAAAATCGTAACTTCAATATGATTATTCAGCTCTCGTGGTACAAAATACGGTTCGAAACTGGAGCTTAAGAAGATTTTTACCTCATGTGACTTTTCTCACTCGCTTCACTCATGCGAAAAACATCACATGAGCTAAATAATCACCTTCCGCACTGGTGTCGAAATGTACTATTTTACTTCCTTTTCTTTCTTCGAGATCTATAATTTTTTCTCTTATATTGATAATACATAAATTACTAAAGTAATAATTTTTTAGATAAATTATATATTCAATTATCTTTTTTTGACAACACTTAAGATTTATTCATTTATCACATTTATGGCAGTTGTTGCTGAAGTTTTTCAATTTCTTTTTTTATTTCAGCCTCTTTTTTTATTTTAAATAATCTTGCATCTGCTTCCTTTTTTCTTTCTTCGAGATCCTTCGTTGTTTTCTCTTGTTTTAAGACCTTTTGTTTTTCTCACTCTAATCGCTGTTGATCTTTCAAAAACTTTCCTTCTTGTTTTCTCAGTCTATTAGATTCCTTTTTAAGTCTCAATTCTTCCTGTTTTTCAGTTTTTATTTTCTTATTTAATAATGCCCCTTCGATCTTTGCACGTTTTTCATTTTCTTTCTTTTCCATAATCTCTTGCCACTGTGCTCCAGAGACAACACAATGATTTTGAAATTTGGATTTAGTTTGCTTTTTCTTTTGCTTTAAGAGATCATCCTTCGGCCAAGGTAAGTATTATTTTATAGATCCACTTGGTTTTTCTTTATTATTGTAAGTGTTCGTAGAATCCTGAATAACATTGCTATGTTTATGTGTTTTCTCATTTTGAATACGTCTACTAAATTCTTCAGGTACATCTAAGGAACTAGAATTTTTGACAAGCTTGCCACTTGTTTTCTTATTATAAATATTTAAACTACTCTTATCACCTATATACAGAATTAGGTACTTTTGCAAAGGCAATAGTATTAAATTTTTCTACTGCTCCGTCAAGCTTATAGCATTCTTTATTCTTAGTATGTACACTTAGGTATATAGCTATATTATAATCGCTAGATACTCCTTCACAAAATTTACTACTCGATTGCTCTATTATGCTACCTTGTTCAGTTTTAATCTCAGACATTGTAAACACAGCTGCATTCAATTGATGAGATGCTCCTCCGGAGACTGCACCCAAATATTGAGATGTATTTTCGGTGGCTGTATCATTGAGTTGCTGATTTACGCAGGCCTGTCTAATACTTATCGAGAGCTCAGTGGTATTAGACACTTGTTCGGAGTCTGCATCTTTAAGCTGCTGGTATACAGGGACATGTTTTCCCGTGTCTTCAATGCTTATCGTAGGCTCCACATGATTGTTGAAATGATGAAATACCCCTACGAAGATTGAACCCAATTGATCAGATGTTCAATGCTGGAATGTTCAATACGTATTGAGGGCTCAGTGGTATCCAATACTTGTTTATCGAATAATTGCATTTTATTTATGTCTTCTATAAACTCACTTGGACTGGGGGATACAATCAAATAGTTTCCATCTGAATCCAGCTTCAGTAAGATAGGTTGCGTTGTAATACTGTCAATATTTATTACATCTTGAACCTGAAAAACTACCCGGGTAGTAAATCTTAAGCTTAAATGCACTAATGGCAATGTTTAATTTAAAACAAATAATTATTTGTAAAGCTTAATAAAAAAATGTATTTAGTAAACACTAATACTATATAATAAATTAGAATATAGAAATTAATTATAAAGTTAGATTGAAGTATAAAATTTAATTAAATTATTTTGAATTTAATTGACAAAATTGTTTTATAGAAATTAAAAATAATCAATGTACTTGATCGCTTTCGAAGATACTTGTGGATTTCACACTCGTTGAAACTGTCTCACTAGCAGTACTGTACTGAGCATTTAAAGGTGCATCTATTCGAAATTCTGCCAACCCATCATCGGCATCTCCATCATGATTGGCCAAGTTAGTTTTCCATAAAGAAAAAAATACAATTATGTGAAAAGTAATATATAAGTCTTTAACACATATATATTAACTTTATCAAAATGAAATAACATTTAGGTGTGGTTTATTTAAGATGTTAGTAACAACTGTATTATCTGGATGGGAAAGATTGTACCAAATTCTAAAAAGATTAGTGTCTGCCACTGATCCTCTCCATATTGTACATTAATTTATTTGAAAGGATTGTAACTGATCTTCAGTCAATAACCTTTTTATAGCTTGTAAAGAATTTTCTTTATCTTCAGGAACTAAAGATGCATTATTTAATGATTCATAAGTACTTACCTCTTGCATTAAAACTTCAGAATAATCAATAGCGTCTGCATCAAACGGGTACAACCCACACTTTTCAAATCCATTTTCCAATAGTTTTTTGACATGCATAGAACCCAATGTCTTTTTCAATATAGGAGCGAATTGGTGTTTTTGTATACTGACAGTTAAAAAATCACTGTATATCTGCTTATGAATCTGTTGCCACGTAGCTTTAAAAGTTCGAAATACGACACGTCTAATGGCTGTATGATATTCGTTGCATTTAGGTGCAATGCGATCAGCACTATTTGATGCTGAGAACAAAATTTACTTAGGTGCAGCGTTAGATGTGATGAATGGACATCCATAGAAAGTATGACTGGACGTTTTATTTTATTTTCTTTCAGCCAAGGCTAAAAATGATTTACAATATATTCATACAATGTGTGTGAAACCATCCAACCATTATCGCTATGGCCAAAAATATATTCAGCTGGTACAAATTGTACAACATTCTTCGGTAATGATTTACCATCAAACAATATTAATAGGGGAGCCAAATCTCCAGCAGCATTTCCCGTTATTAAAACAGAAACATTTTTTTTCTCATTATTTCCAACTATATTTAAGACATTTTTTTAGCCTTTTGGTGCTAATACTGCAGGAGGTTTTGGGTTCAAAGGAACTCCTATAAAAAAGTAGATTTTAAGTAGATTTTAAGATTTATGTAGTGAATAGTTTTTAAACAGTATTTAATAAGAAGTAGTTTTTAAGTAGTAGAGTTTAGAAGTTGTGCAATGTTTATCTTATAAAAAAATGTGCGTATCTGTTTCATCGCAATTGAAGATCCTGTCCGGTGTAATTGGTAAAAGATCGTTCTCAGTAAGATACTCTGATACTTCTTTAAACCACGCATTTTCGGAAATTATCTGGCATATGCCAGGGTGACGTTTTAAAAAGCTGTTATACCATGTTCTACCAGACCTATTGTCTGCAAACGGAGTCCGCCTATTCAGATTCTCGCAAATTTTGTACACGCTGTATACAAGTTGAGGTTTTGTAATACGGAATCCGCGCTTGCTACTCTGAATAATCCATTCCACAATCTCATTTTCTTCATTCACAGTTAGAACAGATGATGGCCCAGGCTTCTTATCGTCGTATTTATTACATTTTTTCACGAATCGTTGGTTCTGGAACATTGAACTTCTTTGATGCAGTTGCAATTGTACTACCTTTCATAACCTCCTTCACAGCCCGTTGAATATCTTCCTTTGGATAGCTCAATTCTTTCTTTTTTTTTCACGTTATTTAACAAATTTTATTATAAATTTTGTCGGTTTAGAGGGCATATCTATGTTTAAGTGACTTTAAGCAAATTTTAAAATTGAATCCCTATCATTTTTTGTCATTGTGTCAAGGAATATGCTCAAATTTTTTGGAACCATGATATGAAGATGGGTCTCGCAGGATCCTTTTGTAATATAGCTAGTTTTTAATAAAAAATTCAGCTTTTTCTGAATTATCTAAGTGAATAATGGATGAATTGGGCTGAAAATTTGTATAAAATATTATTTTTCCATACAGATAATGAAGCCCAAAGCTCAGATGAATAGGTGCAAAGGAAAAAAAATCGATTTCACCAGAACCCCACCTTAAACGTTAAAATCGACTAAAAAATAAAAAAGTTTTAAGAAATTTAACTGACTTTTCTTTAGTGATCAATATTTACGCCTGCAACATTCTAATTTTTGTTTAAGTTTTGGTTTTTCCATTACACGAAATACTTTTATTTTATATTACAATGTCATTTTAACTATGAGGGCTTTGTAACAGTCTTATAAATTTTAATACATATGGTCGATTTTAAGCCGAAGAACTACCTTAAGGGAGTACTATCGGTTTCGAATTAGTATTCAGAAAAATCTGAAACTTTGTATAAGGGGGGTGCAGGTAATGTGGCCACCTTAAGGAACTTTCAATTCCCAGTAGATATATATCGGATTTTGGGACTTCGGAAACTATTGAGATATGTTATTCGAACCTTTAATTCTAATACCTCATGAGTTTTTTTGCAAAAAAATTTACTCTGAATTTTAATTAAAGAAGTTCTAAGTAGTTATGAATTGGCCGCTTACCAACAGTGTTGGTAAAGTGGCCACCTATCAGTTTTTATCGTGAAGTCGTATTCGCTGTGAGCACGACAGATATTGTACACAAAAATAGCGCCATCTTACGGTCGAGTGACGTGATCTGGGTAGTACAAAATACATAGGCTCTAGTTATGAACATTCAATAAAAATAATTTTGTATAAGTTTCTGACAATTTGTATGATCTCAAATTTTTTTTTTAATTGACATATTTATTTATTATTAAAAAGACATTATAAGGATATTCTCAGATCCAGTAGTAATTAAAAAAATATTATTATCATTAAATGTTCATAAGAGCGTGTGTATTTTGAACTACCCCGATTACGTCACTCGGCCGTAAGATGGCGCTATTCTTGAAAATAAGATAACATACACTATATCACATGCTCACAGCGAATAGTAAGTGCTTCAGAAAGTCAAGACAAGCCTAGCAGAGACTTCCTTTCTGTGTTATTTAACTACATAGTGCCGTAGCGTAACGCCTTGGTGTCGATATTTTGTGATCAGTAGGCCTAGGAATTTTAAAGAAGCAATCGCCCTTTTTACCGGAGTCGATTGCCTTTTGTCTTGCAATGTATTCGTATAGCCACTTTACCAACCGATAAACGTCAACAAAAGTTGCAATTTTCGCATCAAAAATACTATACGGCAATAACTGGCACATGCATCTTAAAGTACGTAAAAAAGCTACAATTTTATGTACCGTATGATTTTCTTTCGCTCATATCAAGCTGACAAAAGTGGTTTCTTTACATGCATGCAATGTTAATAAATCAGTTTTGATGCTTGCGCGCGTAAACATGACCTTATCTTATAATTAGAGGGCGCTAGCAGCGGGGTCACAGCGCCTCTCAACATCTATTGTCACAATACATATACTGTAAGAGTTACTGCATTCCAGAATAATGCATACAGCGAGATCTCGTGTAGTTGGCCAAATTACCTACATCCACCTTACTACTACGTTTTGACCTGAAACTTACTCGTATCAATTATTAGAAAGCTACACCAACTCAGAAAAAAAGATATTAAGAATTTTATTTTTACGTTTTAACATGTAGTCTTATGGGAACTCACGTTTTAGACAGTTGCAATCATGAAATTCATGAAAACTGCTGTTCTGATTTCGTTGAAACGTTGAGAAATATATAGGCATATAAGGAGGGTCTACACTGATTTTTTCAAAATCGTTAAATATCCGGAATTTTATTTCAAAATTTTATGTTATTAGTAATCAAAAAGATCCTTAAGGAATATATACGAATTTTGAGCAATTTTCACCTTCCTAATCCCAATTCATTGAACAAAATGCACTTTTTTGCAGTCAAAATAAAGGTTAATTCAAAAAGATCCTTGAGTATTAAATTTTGACAATATCAACCTAATAAATTCTCACGAACTTTAGAACCCGTAACAAACAACAGTTAGTATTTTTTATTATAATTTTCTATCATAAATAGCTTTAAAAAATATATCTCTATTTTAAATAAATATATGACAAAAAATATTATATTATTGTATACATATTTAAAGACGTTCACCGGTTAATCGATTTGTTATATATTTATTTTAAATTTTGCCAGGATGTTATTAGTAGTATTATTTATGCATCCCGTAAAACTGTAAGAACTGTGCAGTGACCAAAATGGAAATATTCAATGTCAAAGTTGAGTTAATTTTTAACCGCAGAAATGAATTACATATTTCCCTGAAAAACTAATATGTTGAAAAGAATTACTACCTCTATTACGTAAAACAAAAAAATCTATAGTTAGTGGTCCCCTTTTAAAGATATGGCGAAGTAAACATATGCTTAAATAAATTTTTTGCTAATCATAAACTTTTTTTGTTAATATTTATAACAGTTAATATTTATAACATTTATATTTAAATATAAGATTTTATGACACATTATATTAATTAACACAAAACATAACAAAGCATCGAGAACGCATAAGATACTCAATAGTTCGGTTGGCAGTAGCAAGTACGCGCGCCGCTGCCGAACGAGCGCGCGCGTCGGCTGCTTAAGCGCGCTTAATTAACATTTAAAAAATAAAGCTTTAGAATTAAAAAATCTTCAATAACTCTTCAGCATTCTGTTACGGGATGTTTAAAGATTATTTAAGAATTTTAGTCAACTCAAAAATTTAATTTTTTAATTTTGTTTTTCAGTCGTGAAAACGGCCGTTTTTGCGTTTTTTCAAACATTAAATTATTTATATCTAGATAACGGTCAACTTTCAGAAAAAATAACAAGATACCTTTTTTGTTTAAAACGACCCAAAAAACCTAAAAAAAATTATTCAGGTAAAAAAACACAATTTTTGCAATTAGTTTAAAAAAAATTTGTTTAAACAAACTTGCATAAGATTTTTATCCGGCAAACTGTTGATCCTTATTCAGGGGCATATCCCGAAGGTGAATGTGCAAAAAAATAGAATGGGAAATTTTTTTCTTACGAACGCGAGGTTTTCGTCTTGTCTAAGTGCCGAGGGCTCGAAATCTCGAGGCTCGAGGATCGCGCGACCCCGCGCGCACGTATATCTCTATATATCAAAGGAATATGCACCATATTCATTGTTAATGGTAAGCATAAGTTCATTTTATTAATTATAATTCAAATGAATATGCATTAAGGAAGCTGTGTATAAATATATATTTATATATATAAGCTCAAAAATGAGAATGAAAATGTATTCAATTGAGATAAAGATCTTTTAATCTATTGTTTAGTCACTTTGAAACAAATCTATTTCTACAATTTGAACACTCTAGGTATAATAGTTTTTGAATTACAACAAAAACATGTTTGTGAAATAAAGTAATCGTATATTCATCCTGAGTTTTATTTATGTATATATATATTTATACAGCTTCCTTAATGCATATTCACTTGAATTATAATTAATAAAATGAACTTATGCTTAACATTAACAATAAATATGGTGCATATTCACTTGAATTATAATTAATAAAATGAACTTATGCTTAACATTAACAATAAATATGGTGCATATTCCTTTGATGGTTTTTCGATAATGGCCATTGCTTCTTGCCAATTCAGACCTGTGAGTTTCAATGCAATGCAATCTTCTTCTTCGACGTACTCTGCATCAATATGTCCTTGATTCTGGAACTTATTAATCATGGAATTTGTCGAATTTTTAGTTCTAGTAGTCATCTACATATGAAAACAATAGAAAAAAAAATAAGGTCATACATTGTTTACTTTTTATAAATAATTTCCACACTTTAAAACCTTACCTTTCGCAGATTTTATTTCTTATCTAATTTAAAAGATATTCTCACACCTTTGTAAAACATGAAATTATTTTTCACAACTTTAATAAGCTAATAAAAGAAGTGTAAATGGTGCAACACAATAACTTATTGTAAACAATATGAATAAATAATAAATAAAGATTGTCCTACACGTGAAACCAGCTTTTACAATCGTATACAAACTTCCACTTTGCTACAATTTAACGTGAACTGTATTTTGTAAGTGTCTTTTTAACTCGCACCAAATAAAGCATTTATGCATCGTTCGACCGACTGTTGGCTGTTGGCACTACTGCTCCCGTCAACTTCAGGAGCCGCGTAGCCAAAGTAGCAGAACAGAAAGCGGGAGATTTGAAACAACTAAAAATCGCCGGAAAAAAATGTTGCGGAAAACATTTCCTCGATACCGCATAATTATTTAGGTACCAGAAGAAGCAAAATTACTGAAAAGAATAATTTTTCCACTTTTATTAAAATTATAAACAATCGCGCACTGAGAGATCTTTCCATGTAGAGTTTGGGAACCTACACATTATAACAAAACTGATCTTTATTGTAGTTTTTTCGCTTAACTACCATGTTACTGACATGTGTAATATTCGATTTGGAAACCTTTGCACCCTTTTCCAACGGTGAAGTATCTTACTGAAACGCTACGGGATAAGATCGTATAACTGCGCGCGGCGGGCGATCTTTTCCCGGAGAGTTCGTAAATACATAGCAGTCCATTTGGAAGTCTTGACGTCTATGTTTGACGGTATAAATAGAATATAACTATGTAATTCCGAATATTTTAATATTTTCGAAGCAGGAAATTATTTGTATTATTAAGTGGACATAGTATGGGGCACACCAACTCCAGCACTATCTTTCCCAAGATCTCCAGCCACTGGATCTCAAAAGTCACCTCACTCAAAACAGTTTTTTTTTAAGACACGACCGTGGGCAACCATGCACGACGTAGAGTCGAGCGCGTCTGCCAACGCTCATAACCTATAAGACGGAGGCGGGAATAGACGAGCGCACGGGTACGCAGGAAGAAATGGGAAGTATCAAAAAGAAATAGGGTATTCGATAACAAGTGTAAAAATTGTTAGAAGAAGCCATAATACATGTAAATAGTAGAATTTAAGTAAATCTAAAGAGTTGTAAAAATGCGACATAAAGTGTAAAAGTGTAATACGAATTAATACAAATAAATAGTGATATTAGTAATATTATATAATGTATTGTAAGCAAAAAAGAAAAAGACTATAAGATGGGAGATTGTAAACAGATGTAATATCTATACAGGAAATAAAGAATATTATTATTACCTTAAAATATTGCTTTGTACTCAAGTTTTTTTAATAATTTGCGCTGTGTTAAGGGGGCAGACCTGGATTAAATCCCAAAACACACTTTTTTACGAGTCCAAAAAACTTTTTATGTTTAAATGCAATCATTCTAAAAATATTTATGCTATGATAACACAATAATATTTAAAATTTTGCAGTACTTTTAAAAAAATCAATTGGATCCCCGAAAAAAAATAACAAAGAAAATATTAACAAAAAGTGCTTCGCTCTTTTTGTAAAACATGTCAAAAAGAGTCGAATAACCGTAAAAAATTTTTTTTAGTTCATCGTGGCACCCCTAATTGTGTGAGCGTCAAAGTTCCTTTAATAAATATGGTATTGAAAATAGTGATTTATTGTGACGTGTAGGATCAAGATTTTGAGGTTTAACAGCGGTAAAATTTAAGATATATATTGCGTTTTGATAGCATACAAATTTTCAGAATGATTGCTTTTAAACATAAAAACTTTTCTGGACTCGTAAAAAGTCTGTTTTTGGGTTTAACCAAGCCCTGCCCCCTTAATGTGTAAAATGATTAACAAGCTAGAATAATAAGTGTTAAAAAACAATGTTTTGGAAGTGTTTATGTTTATAATATATATGTACACATATACATATTTTTGACAATTATTGGTTTTAAACAAATATCTAATTAACTTAAGTATTTTTATATTTTTTGTTTTATTGTTTATATCAACAATAAAACCCATTATATGAGAAATCACAAACCATTATGTTCGAAAAAAATATAGGATTAATCATATGATTTTTTATATGATTTTTATTGCTCTAAACTTAAATCATGTCTAATTTTATATAATTAATCATATAATTTTTAAAATGATTTTTCTTATGATTGTTCGTATAATTAAACATATAAATTATCATATGGTATTTTCTTTAAGGTGGTTCTACCGTGTAATTAAATTGACCATTAGAAAAAAATATATATACAAAGCTTTTTTAATTTAAATTTTAATTTAACGTCGTTGTTTCATTTTTAATTGATCATTAGAAAAAAATGTATTTAAAATCTTGTAAAGATTATATAATTTAAATGATAAAGTATATTAAAGAAGGGTGCTTAACAAAATGGAGAAAAAAAATATTTCAACAAAACCGAGACATCAGAAGCGTAAAAATTGTCAATTTAAAAAAATGTCCACTTATACAATACAATTTTCTTTATTTCAATCAATTTTAATATTTCGCGTCTTATTTTATTCTTCAAACGTTTATCTACAAATACAACGTTTAAAAATTATATATATTTTTATCCTTCAGGAGACACAGATTGTACAGATTTCTGTCATAGCTACATTATGGTTTCTGTCTGTATTGCATGTTTATCGCGGTAAATTAGTATAGCTTTGAGAGCAAAGTTTGGTTGCATCAGCAATAAACAGTTTGATTTGCTCAATCAGAATCTGGCTGCTCGAGCAATACATTTTTCTCAGTGTACGTAAAATTCTATTTATTTTAATTCAAGAAATTAAAAAAAATTTATTTCTACATATCATATAAGAATTCATATGATAATACATGTGATTAATTGTATGATTAATCATAAGAAAACCATATAATTAGTCATATGAGTTCAGAAATGTTATACTTTTTATAATAATACATAATAACAGCTATGAACAATATTTTCCCGCTATTTAAAATACTTACTTGGCCCGGCTATTGTAGCGCCACTAAGGGGTTGTAACGTAATGATACGTCGCGTGTTATTCGCCATTTTTATACGTGCAAATATTCAAATAGAATCATAATAATTTAAATACAAAATACATGAAAATATATAATCATTTGATTCTCTAACGGGCTCAGACACAAAATATTCAACTTCACAAACTGTGTCTCTCTAAGGTAAACAAAAACACGCTCACTAAAATAAAGAACCTCTGTTCTACGCGATATTGGGAGTTTATGTGGGGATGTCTATTATTATTATTGAAAATTAAGCTATTTAATGAATGAAATTGTAATTTTGTCATGTGCATACGTTCCAGTCGTAATTATATTGAAGGAAAAAATATTTTGAACCCAGGGCATGTATTATATTGTGTTGTATATTATATTGTGAGAAAACTCTATATTTAAAATTTTTTTTAAGATTATTTTTGTTGTTATAGTTTTGATTTTAAATTATTGGCACTGATAGAATCTTTATTTGTTGCGTGTCGTAATTTTCTGACAAAATCTAGTTATAAAGGCAAAAGTAAAGTTAAAAAAAATTAAATATTTGAATTTTCTTGACAATATAAAACATGCTTAATTGAGTTTAGAATATTTTCTTCTTCAATATAATCACGACAGGAAGGCATGCACTTGGCAAAATTACAATTTTATTGATTAAATAGATTAATTTTCAATAATTATTTACTCATCCCCATATAAACTAATGCTAAATGACTGCTTTGCTCGGGTTTGTATTCCTCCATGAGGTCGGCGCCACCGGTACTCGCTAAATCCCATGCTTCGCACGTGCATGCAACGCTATATATATGATATCTTTATGAGTATACTATGTCCGTGCCACAAACTCATCTGAACAGAAAATATAATAGAAGCACAACTCAGATCCACGTTGGCTGTGCAGATGTGGCTTTAGCCTACGTATAATATCGTTCTTATTATGTACGTCGGAAAAACGATAAATATATATTGCTAAATAATTGCAATTATAAACATTACTTCATATTATTTGAAAATTGATATTGGTTTATTAAATTAAAGTTTTACCATGAGTTTTACAGCGGAATTAGAACATGTTCATTTTTAAAACGTATGTATAATATCTATGTACACTCTTTACTCTCGGTTTTGACTACAATTCGCACGCAGCGCGAGTGCCGCATTGAATATTGAACATTATTTAACGGGTTAACCTACAAAAATTTAAATGTTAACCGTAGTTTAGTAGTTAAATATAGTAAACAACATGAAAGAAACATATAAAATAGTTGTAACAAACAATGAAACGGTAGTCGTTTCCACACACATTTCATGTTTCTAACCTCTTTCAAAATTTTGTGTTAACAATACAAATTACAACAATGTTAGCAAGAAAACTTCTCAGACTGTCTGCACCATTGAAGAATTCGAATATTTTATTTCAGCATGTTTGCTCTTATCATTTAACTTATATTGAGAACATAAAAGGTAGGGTTTTTAATTTATAAAAATAAATTTTATTTTTTAACTAGCTGTTTTACTTGGTATATTATTTTAGATGATAGTAATTCATTGCCATTAGAAAATGTTAGTGGAGATAAACTATTGACAGAATTAAATACAAAGTATCCATCTAAAATTTTATTAACTTTGCAAAATAATAAAAAAATAATAAATGGTCAACATATAATTACTGCTTTGACGAGTCTTGTCAGATTATATAAACAAGAAATATATGATCAAAGTAATGAAAAATCTGCTCTTTGGAATGACCACAATTTTTTTAAACAGATATATTCTGTAGTCGACACAAAAGTTGATAAATTAACAGGATTAGAAGCAATAGAAATATTACAGATTTTAATTAAAATGAAGATATTATACTCATCAAATATTATTCAGTCCCTTATTCAACGTATTCATAGTTCCTTAAATGATCTATCAGTTATTGATTTTGGCACATTATCTTTATTAATTAAAAGAATGCCAAATACATCATTAATACAAGATTTACAGACTAAAATGCAAAGAAAATTTATAGTAGAACTATCTATGGGTTTTGAAGAGAACAACATTAAATATCTTGAAAGTGCTCTGTCTTTCTTAAGTTGCAATTCAAGTGATAGTAAACTTATAGAAATAATTTTTAATAAATTACAGAACTATAATGATGAGATACCACTTAAAAGTAGTATTGTTATATTGGAGTCTCTTTGTACAATAAAGCATTATCCAAAAGGATGGCAAGATATTTTACATCGAGTTGAGGATATTATAATCAAAAATATTGAATTTCTTTATTCTAGTCAAGTTAATTTCATACTATATATAATATCTAAAAAAATAAAGGTTACAAGGTACATATGTTTATATAAAAAAGTACTTTATAAAGCTAATTTTGTTAATAATTACATTTTTTTTAGGACGAATGAGTTTTACAATTCAGAACTTATTGACAAACTAATTCAAAAATTAATAAATGATGACACAGGTTTTGAAAATGCAGTAAGTGCTCTTAAATGTCTTGGTTATATGAGACATGTAAGTAAGGAACTATTAAATTATTCATGTGCTTCATACTTTGAAAAAACTACTTTAACTGGGCAAACAATTCAAGACATAATGGGTAAACTCTTGGTTCTGATAAGTGGTTTAGCTATGGCAAAGCATAAAACAATTTTTTGGAATGAATTGCAAGATAATCTTATGAATAATAATAAATGGTACAATTATGATCACAAAACACTTGCTATTTTAGCATTTAATATATTGTGTTTAGACAACTACCCTACTTCAATGTTAAAAAAAGTTTTTGATGATAAATACAATTACTCAAATGAGAACTATTTGCATTGGACATTTTGTAAAATATATCAAAGACTGAAATCAAACCAAACCTATGAAGGTCCAATGCCTTCAGAATCACAAATTGCATCATTAAAAATGTTCCATCAGTACTCTCTTCAGATAAAAGAAAAATATGGATATCAATTACTGTGCAATCTCGAAGAAGGAATGGGAGGTCCAATTTATGTTAAAAGTAGAATTTCTACAAAACTGTTTCATCTAATTGGTAAATTTCATTTTATTTTTATAACAAAATTTTTAATGCAAATAATACAGTAAATTTCTACATAAAAATCTGTTTCATTTGTTCAGATCATGTTGTTGTTTTCCAAAAAGACGGAACTCCTTTTCCAATAAATTCTGCAACTAGTATAAATGGAATACCTGACGATATAGAATACTTAGAAAATTTAAATATTCCCCCTGAATGCCAAATGTAAGTATTAAAAACTTATAAATGATATTGCACCCTCAGAATAAAATTATAACAAATTTTGTACGAAAAAAACACTTTTTTACTTGAATTTTATTATTGTATTATAATTTCCCAATATTTTTAATGCAATTTTAAAGACATTTTCATTTTTTATTACTATTTTTTTGTACGAAAATCAAGTGAAAAAAGATGTTGAGTTGTCAGTCTTATTCTGAAGATGTGTTATAATATAATGTAATTATAATTTTTCTATAGCGTGTAAGCAATTAAAAATTTAATTCTTTTAGAGTTCTTATTTTATACACGCCATATTTTTGGCACTTCAGAAACTCTAATGATTTAATCGGTATACATAGAACAACTGTGGAAACTTTAGAAGCAATGTCTTATGTAGTAATTACAATAAATGAAGGAATATGGTCGACAATACCTGATAATGAAAAAACATCTTTTTTGATGAAAGAAACTCGCTCGAAGCTTATATTATAATTAAGGGGGATCTCCACTGATTTTTAAGAAAATCATTCCCTTTTGAATAATATTAAAACTTCGGTAACTTTTTTGATATAATTCAAGGAGATTGTAAAATTCTTGAGAATTTTTTACTAAAATGTTTTTACTGGTTATTGGAGAAAATACATATTTTTGTAATAAAAAGAAGGGTATTTAGAAAAGTTCCTCATTCTAGAATACTTTTGAACTTAAAAGGAGCGAAAGTTATTTTTTTTTAAATAGATTAAACTCAATTAATAATCTGAAATAAATGAAACGTTTTTTGAACTTAAAAAAATATAAAAAACTACATGTTTCAAAACTTACAATTGACGAATAAAACATTTAACCTGAAAATACCTCAAAACAAAATATTAACTTCTTTTCACAATACTTTAACCTATACTTTTTGGAAGTTTAAAAAATATCCATGGTCATGGGTTGCGCAAGGAACTTTTTGAAGTTAGAAAAGTAGTAAGTAAGTTTCAAGAAAAACGTTTGAAGTTTTAATTTGGTATGCTACGCACTGTAAATTATTTCACTCAACAGGCTACAACTTTTGTATAACAAAGAACTGTGACATCCAGCATAAAAAATATGTAATAAAATTTTTTTCGATTTTTTAGTAAAAAATCAGTGAAGTTCCCTCTTAAGTAAAACAATACAATACATTTATTGTAAAATAATGCTAATAAATTTATGTTAAATATTATTATAAAATATGTCTTATTTCATATATAATAAATTAATTTGTTATTGATAGTTTCTTATTTTAATACCTTTACCTAAATACCTGCATTCTAATTTTTATTATAATATTGCAATATATAATATATATTATATATGTTTAATCATTCCTGTATTCTTTAAAATAATAGTATCTATTGTCATTAACTGAATTAGTACATATAAACACGGTGCATTAATGGAATACTTATGTCACGGATAGGCGTGACATAAGTGCAGACTTAAGTCACGCAGTGCTATTAGTACATTACGATACGTGTGACCTAAGTACTCCTTTACAGCACGGCGTGTATTAGGGCCTAAGCGTAGCAAGGGCGCTAAACGCCGTGTTATGAAGGACGACTTTTGACACGAGTATCGTATATTATTTTATAGCACTGCTTGCCTAAATCCGCTGTCACGCCTAGCCGTGCCTTAATCAATCCAATATTGCACCGGGAGGTTAGCGAAGGCGATAAGGACGGTGCAATAATGGACTACTTAAGGGGAGGTCGGAGCAAACTTTACCATTGTGACCTCCACCTCACGCCTTATTTTTCATTATACGTCTAAAATTCACATAGTAACATCAAAATCGAGGTTGATAATAGTTTGTTATTATGTAAAGAACACCGGACAACAGCAATTTTGTTTATTAGTAGCCTCAAAAGTTTTTTATTATGAAATATTGTTACAATTGACAAATGGAAAACGGTAAAAGTGTGGTCATCTTACCGTTTCTTAGCCTTACTGGTAGCTTCACCTCGCACCGTATTTTTCATTATTTTACGAAATTGTACGCAATTATGTACGCTTGAAACTTTATAAACATTTATTATTATCACAAGAACACCGGACAACCGCATTTTTGTACCATAAATGACCACAAATTTTTGTTTTTATGATATTAATTGTTGAGGTTAGATAAAATCTGCACCAAACAGGATAGCTCCGATCTCCGGATAGGTGTGACTTAAGTGCAGATTTAGGCCACACAGCGCTATAATAGTACCAACGAATATCGACTTGTATAGAAGAACAGTTCGTATGTTGCACATAGGAACAAAATCGTGGGTAACATGTTTAGTACGTTATAGGTTACTCCATGCGATCTGTGGGTATACACCTATAGTATAGGCTTTACGTGTATAAGAAAGCGAGACCCCGGCGCAACTACAGAACCGCGCTTCTATACAAGTTTATATTCGTTGATAGTACATTTCGACACGGGTGCGGAAGGTAATTATTTAGCTCGTGACGTTTTTCGCGCGAGCGAAGCGAGTGAGAAAAGTCACATGAGGTAAAAATCTTCTTACGCACCAGTTTCGAACCGTATTTTATACCACGAGAGCCGAATAATCATATTGAAGTTATGATTTTGAGTATAGAGTGGAATCAAAAATATTTTATAACAAAGTTAATTTATACAAAAATTGAGAATTTCAATATTACTTTGCTACTGAGTACAACTGCACTCATTGATTATAAAAGAAATTAAATTAAAATAAACTGCATTATCTCCTTTTTTTGTTTAGGATGCTCTGTTTCTCGTTCTATTATTCAGGATGAAGGGTAAGTGGGTTTGCTTTTTGTTTGAATAATATAAATATTTTTGGTGATATTATTCACTTCTCGGTCGATAAAATTCACGATGAAAATTAATAAATTGATTTTTTTTAATTGTATAATAATAAATGGCGAAAACCTTTCTCTCTTGAGCTTGAACAAATTTTAATAATTGTAAAAAAAACCTATTGGAAGTACAAAACTGGTAAATAATTTTTAATTATTTTCTCCTCTACAATGGTTACCTCTGTAGAAAATCTATGTATAGGACTTCATTGTGTTAGCATTATGGGGTCCAAAAGACAATTAAGGTGGTTCCAGGCGTATATATATGCCATAAAAACAAACATTTTTTACTACATTTTAATCTCACATAATGTATGAAAGTCAATACATAGGTATTTTGGGTATGAAATACATTATTTTCTTAAAGTTTCAGAGTATTAATATATATATATATATATATATATATATATATATATATATATATATATATATATATATATATATATATATATATATATATATATATATATATATATATATGTGTGATATATATGTGAATAGAGTCAAAATGTCAGGTCCGCCCCGCGTCCGAAACATAATTTTCAATATGGAACCTTATTCCAAGTTAAAAAAAAAGCGAATATGTAAAATCTCCACATACAGGTTGCAAACAGATTTCAGCAAGTATTCGACCGCGAATATTTTTGGATACTTTTCTGTTTCTCTAAATATCGAGAATAAACAATGAAATATCAATTTATAAACATTGTACATCATGTATTAAACCGATATACGAGATTTAAAAAGTATCCGACGGAGTATCCGTAAATATTTTGCGGTCGAATACTTGCCGAACTCTGGTGCAAATTGTAGGGTTCATTATGTTCATTTTCATTACTTTTAAAGCCAAATTCAACTAACTACTATTAAAACCGGGTACACTTGTCCGGCAATTTGCACCAAAATGTTGATTATAGCATTAATCGCTTTGAAAAATGTGATATTTGACTTCGCAGAAGAAAGACGAATTTTACAAAGTAAATATCCAGAGTACACAAATGCAAATGACAGAATTGTCAAAAGTTTGAATGCACGTATATATATACCTACACTCGTGTATGATCGAACAGATGTTTGAATATCGTCCAGATGGCGATGCTTTCGGAAAGTTTGCTACCCGGCGACAGTAAAGGCTAAACAAAGCAACGGAAAATGGGGTGAACATTACACACGCATTTTTTAAAGCGACTGGTGTAATCTTATGTTTTTAAATACTTTATTTATGGAAAATGTGGAAATCTTCGGTTCTAACTGCTTCAGATCATATTTTCCCCGGTTTAGCGTGTCACGATAGAAAAAAGGAGTTTTACGATATTGGTGAGTACTTTATGTTTAAAAATAAAAAGAATTTACTTTTAGTACGTAACAATGTATTTATAAGTTATCTGCATATAATATGCTTAATATTTGCATAATAATAATATACGTTTGTATAAATACAACATCATATAAAATAAATCAGGAAATAGATATATTCAGTGAAACTATTTATGTTTTATGGGTACTTAATAAATTGATTTTATATTTTGTTTACCAATACGTGCTATTTAAATGATAAGCATATATAAACCAGTAAAGTTATCTAAAGCTTATAGATAAATGCCAGTTATAGGTTATGTAACGAATACCGTTGCAGGCTGCAGATAACTATAGCTATTTATACATTTTGCGGTAACAAATTATTAATTTTATTGTTACATTTAATTAAAAACTGTAATAATGGACTTTTCTTCTAAAACAATATTTCTTGTTTTTCTTTCTTGCTTATAAACATATTTTGTTGTTATAGGAAACAGAATCAAATCGAATTTGCCCCTCCAGATCGCTCTTTATTTGAACGTTCGTTATTTTCCTATATGGCTACTTGTTATCATCTACTATTTAGACAAAAAAGTAATAGTATCCTCATCTCTATATTTTATTTCAGATTAATTTATCTCGAACAAATATAAACAAATATGTTTAGATTTTAATAAGCTATAAAAACATACATATATATATATATATATATATATATATATATATATATATATATATATATATATATATATATATATATATATATATATATATATATATATATATATATATATATATATATATATATATATATATATATATATATATGTATACAATAAAAAATAGAAAGATATGTAAACAAATCAATTAAGCTTTGCTATTGGATTGGCCATGATACTTAAAAGAATTTATAATCTTAACATAATATAAAATAATATTACCTGTAATTTTGTTGCAGTATTATGATTTATCAGAAGTCTACAAGTTTGTTTCCGTGGCAGTATTTCTCACAGTTGCTAGCTTGGAGTGTGCAAGACTATACTTAGGATATCTTGGAAATCTCCGTGAAAAAGTATGTGAAATATCAACAAATCATCTTGAACGTAAACGTGGCTGTAGATAAGTGAAGTTAGCTTCGAGTCGAGTCAAAGCATGAAATTCAGACACGATCGAAACTAGTAGGGAAGGGGCTAGAATGAAATTACCCGCGTAAATTAAAATATTATAGATTACAAGTACTGGCTTCCAAGAGATTAATGAAATAATTATTTTCTTGAATTTTAATTTGTACAATATCAAAAGTTATTTTTTGAGACATTAGTTGACGGTCCGGATCAGATAATTTGCCGAGTGCTCGAAATTGTGTAAAAGTATTCTCCAAGCTGGTAAGGCTAAGGTGAATACCATCAATCTAATGAAAAATAAAAAGTACAATCTTATACTGCTGATCGAGATGAATATTTTAACATTAATAATAAATTTTTTCAACCAATAATTTTTAGGATAAACGATGATAAGTACAAACATTATTTTGTTGGAAATCAATTACTTTTCAAAATTATATCGCTGTTTCCCATTCAAAATGGCATAAAATGCTTTGAAATTTTTTATGTATACTCAGCAGATAAGGTAAATGTACTAGTACCTGAACGCTTTGTAGCAGCGAAGCTTATTTAATAAATTCTAACACTAAAATTAACACTGCCAATAAAAAGTCGTATACCCATCTTAAAGAGAATGTAATTGTCTATCAAATCAAATTTTGAAATTATCGATATATGTCTTGTAATCCAAGTAATTCATAAAAATATATTCTAGTCAAATGTACTAGTACCTGGTCACGCCAAAATCATACGTCCCGATACCTGGACACCGCTGTCCTAATACATAGCCACCCTATTTTTACTTATTTCTGATTTAAATTATAAACTTTTTTCAATACGGTTGTTATGTATTTTGAACGTAAAAGTATGCAAATAATTATTTTAAAGTATGTGCTACTCACGTAACCTACGCGATCTTAACCTACGCGTGCGCACGCGGCTTGAAAAATGACGACGTCGACATACCAAACATCAACAGTAATTATTGTTGAATTTTTATTAATATGTCATCACAGTATGCTGATAAGCTGACGATAGTCACTATAAAGAAACTTATACGAAAAAAATTTGTTTTATGCGAATATTTATTTATAATAATGAGATTCATATAGCTGGCTAGGTCTCGGGCAAACACGGTTTTTCAAGTACTAGTCACCTGGCCACGTATTTATTACCGTAAAAACTATTTTTTCCACACATTAGCATTTTATTTTTACTTAAAATAGTAATAAATAACCTTAGAAAACTTTTAAATGCATGAAAAGATTAAAGAACAATTAATAACTAAGAAACTAATATGTAAGCGTTTGGCCAGGTTCCGGATCGTGGTCAGGTACTGGTACATTACCTTACTAGCGAAGCCGGCAAGTTAACTCGAATAATGAAAAGTCCCAAACATTTAATATAATATTTAATAATAAATAGTAATTGTCTAAAGTTCATGCTTATCAATCTTTGACACAAGAAAGTCTGTTGGAAACTTCATCTTAGGAGAAACTTTAAGCGCGAAAATTGTTCCTCTGATAATGAAGATAAGGTAGTGGACCCGGTTCTCGATAGGTACCCAGTTGTCGATAACTCGAAGGAATAATACGACTTTAGATATATTTTGAACAATTTTTCGGTACGAAAATATGATTTCTATATTAAGAATATATCACTGAACAAATATTTTGAATTATAAAAACTCCATTCGCTCTACTTGTTAAATAAAAATTCATACTTCTTGGCACTCTCAGATTTGATGCGTTTCTTTAACTACGACCGTAACAAAAAGTAAACTTTAAAGTGACATTTTTGTAATAAACTGAACGTTTTAGAAAATTGTAAAGCCAAGATTAGCTTAAAATTCAACAAAATAAGCGAAATCAAAAAGTTAAATTTTGATTTATTTACTTATAACTATTTTAATTCATATATCGAAAACTCTGTCTTAATTACACGTACGTACCCAGTTGTCGATAGTCAGATAATATACACAAAATACAAATAAACTTTTCTTTAAATGTTATTTCAATTCTTGAAATTACTTAAGCACTACTTTTATTTAATAATTATGTGATTATAATAATCGATCGAGGTATATCGAGAACTGGGTCTTTTGCACCTATCGAGAATTGCTCCGACTCGTAAAATGGTTATCGACAACTGCTCTCTCGGATATTTTTGGTTTATTGAATTTGGAAGTAAATATTAGGTTAAAATTTCGTTTTTGTCGAGTCATTTGTTAAATAAGTATATTAATTAATAGTTGGAATCAAGAAATTACAATTTCTTTAAAATGATATCATTTTTTATAGCGAAATAAGTTAAGTCTGTTACTAAGCTATCTAGAACTGGGTCAACTACCTTATTGGTTTTTTATTGATCTATTACAAAAATCTTATAAAAATATGTGTAAACAAATGCGCATCGATACTCGGCAACGTTGTGGCGAGATTATGTCATGAATGCTAATCCGTTGCGTAAAACAATCATAAGGCCGTTTCTGCAAAAGACCTACATCTTTTATATTTTTGGTTCAATCAACTTCAAATTTTGTAAAAAACTTCGTCATTAAGAGGAGGTCGGAGCTATCCTGATTGGTGCAGATTTTACCTAACCTCAACAATTAATATCATAAAAATAAAAATTTGTGGTCATTTATGGTACAAAAATGCGGTTGTCCGGTGTTCTTGTGATAATAATAAATGTTTATAAAGTTTCAAGCGTACATAATTGCGTACAATTTCGTAAGATAATGAAAAATACGGCGCGAGGTGAAGCTATCAGTAAGGCTAAGAAACGGTAAGATGACCATCACTTTTACCGTTTTCCATTCGTCAATTGTAACAATATTTCATAATAAAAAACTTTTGAGGCTACTAATAAACAAAATTGCTGTTGTCCGGTGTTCTTTACATAATAACAAACTATTATCAACCTCGATTTTGATGTTACTATGTGAATTTTAGACGTATAATGAAAAATACGGCGCGAGGTGGAGGTCACAATGGTAAAGTTCGCTCCGACCTCCCCTTAACAAAGGAACAACTTTCTCACTTGAAGTTTCTTCTAAGATGAAGTTTCCAACAAACTTGTTTCTGCCAAAGATGGATAAACATAAATATTGGATAATTACGATTTCTTATGAAATATTATTTAATTAGTGGGACTTTTCATTATTTGAGTTAACTTGCCGGCTTCGATAGTGTCTGCTGAATATACATACAAAATTTCAAAGCTTTGTATATCATTTTCAGTGGGAAAGCGCGATATAAGTTTGGAAATTAATTGATTTTCAACAAAAAAATGTTTGCACTGATCATCGTTTATCCTGATAATTATTGGTCGAAATAATTTTGTATTAATGTGAAAATGTTCATCTCAATGAGAACTATAATATTGTACCTTTTATTTTTAATTAGGATTGATTTTGGTTTTCACTTTAGCACCAATTTCTTATTTATTTTTATTCTAGAACATTATGCATTTCATACAAGTAATACAAAAGTAATCCTTAAAAGCTACGGATAAAGCACGTATGAACACGTCATTTTGTTTGTGTTTCAAATATTTTAGCATAACTTTTATAGTCATGAATTTAGTAAATTTTGCATATAATAGACAAAAAATGTTTCGGCTTATTTTCAGTATGTTTATAAACAAAATGAATACTTGTTTTAGCGATTTTATTAAATATGTATTTAAAAATTAAGTGTCTCGCTTTTGGAAAATTTGTTTATGTATAAGTAGCCTATATCGGGACAGATATTTCCACGTGGTTTTTATCATGATTTTGCTATAAATGTCGTACTACAATATTAAAAACATTATTTATTGACTTTATATTCGTATCCAAGTAATTGTAGAATGTAGAAAACTTAGTAAAATCATCTATTTCATACTAAGCAATGTAACCTCGAATATAACCTAAAATTTCAGATTCAATCGCTTGAGTTCGGCCGTATAAGATTTCCATTGTCCCAGTATTGGCTTCGTTTGTCCCACTTTAGAATTAACCCCCAAAAATCTTGTCCCACTAAAGGACAAACTGACTGTCCACGAAAATATATTTTTATGAATTATATTAGATGTTAATACGTAATTTTATTTTTAAATCAATTAAGCAATGTATTATCAATCGGTTATACATGCTATCTTACAGAAAATAACAGTTTACTATTTTTAAATCATGCTTATGTGAGTTAGGTTGTCGTAAGTGTCCCAGTAATGGCCATTTTACCTTACATTTACATATTTTCGGGCGCTCGGCGAGTTATCCGATCGGGACCCTTAGTTTTCAAAAGTAAGATCTCAAGTATATTGTTGATTTTTTCAAATCATGAATTCTATATTCATTTCTGTTATACAAACTTTCATGAGAAACAAATTTGGCATTTAGGGTAAACTTTAACAAACGTATATTTTAAATGTAAACAGCAATTTTTGTGAAAAATTGTTTTTCTGTTAAATATAATTCACTTTAAGTATATTATCTACATTTTTAAATGGCATAAACAGTATTAAAATATCTAGAGGTGTAGTATCTAATGCAAATTTTAATAAAAAGAAATACTGAAAAGAACTAAAGATTTCCGATCAATTTCGTCACAACGTATACAAAACTTCTAAACATTTTAATTCCGTTTCTACATCTAATGATAAAGCAAGCGATAAAGCGAGATGTAGTACAGCTGGTCAAAATTAACTAAATTTCGAAATGAAGTCAGCTACTATTGCTTATAAAAGGCACTTTATTATTAAATATTTTTTAAATAAATTGGCAAGCGTTTATTACAAGGTGTAGAAATGACAATAGTAGCACTTCGAATTAAGTATATATTAATTATTAATAATTAATTCATTTACAATTATTTTATTCTTAGCCACTTTGACCAGGGTCTCAATAAAAAAATTATTTGTTCATAGATTTATTTCTATCTCTGTTATAATTAGCTTTAATTAAATAACTTTTGACAGCATTCTTCTAAAGATTTATTATATTATACCCTACTTTATAAAGCCACAACCTCCATTTTTGCAGTGTTAACTTAAAAGTACATATAGTTCTTTATGCCTATCTCAACTGTGGCCACTTTTTGACTTGGAAAGCGAGACTAATGGACTGTTTAAAGACAATCGAAAATCAGGGTTATTAGTAGAACTTGATGAAATAAAGGAATTTTGACTATTTTGTAATGAAGCCACTTTTTTTCCTAGGGAAAAAATTGCTTTTTTATGCATTTGCAGGCAAAACGTGTAATTTTGGGCTCACTTTTCAGGGAAAAAAGTGGCCATTTTCGTTCAGATAGGCATAAAAATATTTACGCGATTTGAATTGACTCCGCAGTACTTATTTCTTGTAAATTATAATTCTAAAATGCCGTTAGTTAAAATCATTCGAAATTAGTATACTATTAATATTCTAAATTAATTTTAGATAATCATAGTGTGTGTTTCTTGAAATTTATTTGGAAAAATATTGATAAATAATCTTTATTTTAATTTATTATTATTATTATTTCAATTTTTGTTATTAATATTATTATTGTTAGGGCAATACTAAAGCATATATGACGAAATATAAAAAAATACACTTTTTAGGTCCAGAAATAACAAAAAAAATTTCATTGGGGTTTTCAACCGTTTTCTATTTTATTTTAGAGGCCAATTTTTGAAGAAACGCGCGTTTGAACAATGCAAATTGGCCATGTGACTATGCTTTTCTGGCAAATTAGGTGTTTTTTATATATGAGCGATTATCACGAAACTGTTAGTTTTGACGGCGTCACGTATAAATGCGTTTAAGAAGCAAAATAACAGAAATCTTGCGATTGTATACAACAAATATAATACTTTTACAACATATTCAATGACATTACTTATGAAAATTAGCAGAATCCATACGGGTGATTGTCAAAAAACAGTATTTTTAGTGTCGCCAATACACTGAGTAGATAGAAAATATTATTATGGTCTGGTAAACGTTTGTAGTTAATCTTAAATACAAAACTAACATAACTATGCTATATTTTTAACACACAAGTGATATGTAGTCTAAAAGTAATTATCGTGGTCTGTCATCATCGAACAATTCGTGTAATTCTGAATTTATTAGACAATAATTTAGGATTCAATTATATCTTACGTATGGGACATTATACGTTCAATATGTTTGAATTTTTTCAGATTTTTTTAAACTTATCTGTCTACAGGAGTGTTACGAATGTTTTCGCCAACTTTTTGAGTTTTAAAATCTCAGCTCAATTTATAGTATTGTAATGAGTACATCAGCTTAGTAAGTAGCGTCTTCTAACCTATGAGGTTATTTATTTAGTTATTATTTGCAGTTTTTATAGTTAGTTTTAACATTTTTCGTTTTAAAATTCCAAAAGCTAAAAAGATACGTAATTACCGTGGTCATCAAAATTATTCGTAAGTTGACATATGAAAAAAATTTTATGTGGTATTCTGGTGTAATACCGTATGTATATATACATACTATGCGGAAAAATATTCTTGTTACACTAAAATAAAATTACATGCATTTTTCTAGCAAAAAGTAATTAATTTTACCATAAATAACAACTTAAACCCCAAATTAACACTAAAAAATAGATTTTTAGGTTGGTTAAAAAATCAGGTGAAAAACTACCGTTTTCTTAACAATCACCCATACAATAAATAGATCAGATATGCCCAAAATGTTAGCTCCGTGGAATAATTTTTTTTTAAATTGTAGTGAATATCACATATATATACCTATATGTAAGATTTAAGTAATTTGAAAATTATGGTTCTCAAAATTTATCTTAATCCAAACATTTTGTAACCAATCAAATTATAAAATATTTAATTTAATCTATTTAAAACATGAGTTAAAAGTGTCCTATGCACAAAATGTCTAGCTACGTGGCATCAAATATTCATGTATATATCTATCCATACACTTTTTTTTTCGTACATGAATTCGACGTACGGCACATATATACACTTATAAAACGTATAAAATACACCCCTAATTGGATAAGTAGATTCGAAATTAAGAGAGTGTGGTGACACGGAGCTGACCAGAAACTAACAGTTTCGTTATAATCGCCCATATAGCAAAAAAAGGGTTTTACAGCGCAGTCAATAGCTGTGCACACACTCCGATGCAAAGTTATGACCAATTGGAATAGAGTAATAATTCGTTGAAAATAAGGTAAAAACGGACGGATATTCATTTCTTTGGCAGTATCTGAGATTTTCGACGAATTATTACCCGATTATCAATTGTTTCTAACTTTGCACCGAAGCATCCATTTTCAACTAACAAAATCTCAAATTAAAGGTCTTTTCTTCTACTTTTATATACTTTTTGGAAAAACAAAATTCCACTTATGGGTGCACAGTTATTAAGTGCGCAGTAAAATCCTCTTTTTCTATATATAAAAAACACCTAATTTGCCAGAAAATCATAGTCACATGGCCAATTTTCATTGTTCAAATGCGTTTTTCTTAATAATTTGGCCCCTAAAACAAGATAAAAAGGTTTGGAAACCCCAGCATTATAATTGTTTTTTTGTGATTTCTGGACCAAAAAATGTGTATTTTTTTAGATTTCGTCATATACGCTTTAGTGGTGCCCTAACAATCATAATATTAATAATAAAAATTGAAATAATAATAATAATAATAATAATAATAATAATAATAATAATAATAATAATAGTAATAAAAGTAAAGATAATTTTCATTTCGTAATCTTGTTTAGTTTCTAATCTATAATCTAAAAACTTGTCGGATCATAGCACTGTGATTTATACTTGGGTTTATATTTATATTTATACTTATACTTTTTCTACAGTATAATGAAAATCGGTTTAATCATATTACTACAGAAAATTGTAGTATGCTAAAATGGCTAAATTATGTGATAACTTATTTCACACTAAATCGCTGTGATATTCCAATGTTTAATAATTTCATTATTAATTGCAGATACCGGAGTTGGCTAGTTTTTGGCTCATTTCTACACTTCTTCAGTTTCCACTAGAAATGTTTCTAGTTTTCGATCGTAATTCAGTTCATCAGTTAAATGAAAGAATATTTAACGGAATCGCATTAGTATTATTAGTAATTGAAATTATAACTGGAACAATTGTATTAAGAAGATCTGCTGATCATCATGCAAAGAGATTCTACATGGCCCAAATGTATGGGATAGATGATACGATAAAATAATTATTCTGTATGTCGTATTAAAAAATTAAATCGACGGACCCTAAGAAGAAAGACGTATCTCGGCATTACGTTTAAGAAGGACGTAGTTCTCCGTTTATTTAAAAGGATGTAACTCGTCACAGCTGACTGAAGCCAGAGACCAAAAATTTTAAGGGATTCACATAATAGCAAATAAGTTATCCTTTCTTTTTTGTAAGGTTTTTAGATGTCTTTTAATTTATATCATTATCTAAATTAACATTCTTATTTACTCTTGTGTAAAAACTACTAAAATATCTACAAAATATTTCACTTTATTTTGTACTTTACTTCAACCCACATTGAAAGGACATAAATAAATTATTTGTATTAAATATAAAAGCAAATTGAAAAAATATATTTAAAGAAAACAAGAATAAGATCTTGTAAAATCTTGATCATAAAATCTTGTTAAAATCTTGACTGGCAGTACAAAATCTTATACATGTCTCGAAAATTTGACGTTTATCTTGACTGGATATTTAGATTGTTATATTATTTTATATATTATAATACAGTGAATATTATTTTATTCATATTATAACATAAAAACGACCGACTTTTAGATTTAGTTGTATTTTCCTATTTTATTTTGATTATAATCTGTGCTTATGATTTACGAATATCTAAATTGTTTATTAAATAAATGATTTCATTAATAAACTACAAAACTTTACCAAGAAATAAAATATTATTATTTTTGTATTAAGGTGATGTTAAACCCTGTGTTACTGGTAAATACGGGGAACCACTTTTTTCATTCATTTTTCAATTATAAGAAAATATCTCTATGGAAAGTTGTTTTTTTTTATTGGAACAACAACTTTCCATAGAGATATTTACTCAAAATTGAAAATGAGATGAGAAAAGTGGATCTTCGTATTTGTCTGTGACAGGTGGCTTTAGCATCACTTTAATCATGGTTATCAAAATCATTTCGTTTCTCAAAATTAAAATTTATGAAAATCAAGACAATATCAAGCAAGATAAACATCAAATATTCGAGACTAGAACAAGACTTTTTAGTGCCAGTCAAGATTTTAACAAGATTTTATGATCAAGATCTTACCAGATCTTGTTCATGTTTTCTTTATATATATTTCTTTATTTGTTTTTATATTTGATACAATAAATAATTTATTGACGTTAGTATATACACATTATCACTATGTTCTAAAAATACCGGTTCACTTTATCCCGGGCCTTTCAATGCGGGTTGAAATGAAGTAGAAGATAAAGTAAAATATTATGTAGATATTTTAGTAGGTTTTGCATTAAAGTAGATAAAAATGTTAATTCAGATAATCATAAAAATAAATAGAAATCTAAAAGCCTTAAAAGAAAGAATGCATAACTTATTTGCTATTGTGTGAATCCTTTAAAATTGTTGGTGTCTGGCTTCAGTCAGCTGTGACGAGTTACGTCCTTTTAAATTCGCAGCGAACTACGTTCTTCTGAAACTTAATGCCGAGATACGTCTCTCTTCTTAGGGACCGTTGAAATATAAAGTAAAAAATAATTTGTATATATTTTTATTCAAATAATAAATAAATTTATAAAAACTATTGTTACTTAATATAAGGTAATTTGAGATCCTATATAAATATACTTAAAGACTGAGGTTCTATTCATAATACTCAAAATTCATTAGAATATGGTCATACTTTGTTATGACTTTCCAAATTTTGTTCTTCGTAGAAAGATTTAAGAGTAGCTATATTTTCTTTTAGTCTATTCGAAAAGCTGTCCATATTTTTTAATATAATTTCCTGCTTCACATCATATCCGTTAGCAATTGCTCGTAAAATTTGCGTGCGGGGGGGTATCATTCGTGACAGGAGCTATAAAAAAAATAATTTTATTATAATTTAGAAAAGCTTAAATGAGCTTTATTTTATTTGCTATACGTACGTTAAAAAGTTGTTGAGCCATGTATCCATGATATGGTTCCAAAGTTAATTCATAAGACTTACAAAGACTTGCTACAAGATCTTCGGAACCCTTACCAGAGTTGAAATCACTAACGATATATTCAAAAAATAGTTGAATCATATGCAACGCCCTAAAATGTTTTTATAAATCATGTTTTACTGGGTATATTTTGTTAAGTAAAATACCGGTAATATATTTGTGATGTTAAACGTATTATTAATTATATTATGAAGGTTTTATGAATAGTGAAAAAGAATGAATTGACATAGATAGCGTTTTTACAAATTAAAAATGAATAAGCATTATTTAATTTTCTATCGATATTGCGAGATTAAAGTATTGACCTTCTTAACCACAATAGTGCATCAATTGCAACTGAGCTTTCTACTTTATTTTTCTCTTCGATTATCATTTTTTGTAATGTAGAATAGTTCTTCTTGTTAGCGTTAAATTTTTTGGTTAATTTCTGCAAAAATTTTGAATGAATATGCGTCAAAATATGTTACGAGTATCATTTATATCAATTAATTTATCGACTTACATCAATATTTTCTTGCATATCATGTTTGACAGGCATGAAAATTTTTCCAAAGTAATCTGTTAAAACAATAGATGTAAATTTAATTTATCATTAATATCTTAAGAAATTCTAAATTTTTTAATAAACGCTGTTTAATTTAATAAATTTAACAAAAGTAATTATTTAAAAATATACATATTAGTAAAAAAAATAAAAAAATAAATATAAACACACTAAAAATTTTTAAATTAATAGAGCATCCGTAATAATTTATTTACCAAAGATTTGTTAATAAAAATTTAAAGTAAATATTTATAAATTACAAGAAAACAAGTATACGTAGTTAAAAGGTTTGTCCTTATTTGTAAAAGCCATACATACATATACATACTTAATTAATTTTATAATCTTAGCATGTTGGAGGTTAACTATTACTTATCTTGTAAATTTTGCATTGATATTTACCAAGAATTCTTACGACTCCTTTTGAGGCTGCCAAGAAATCTTCGCTCGATATATCGCCGTTTATGGGTTCGGGGAATATCGGTAGATACATGTCCTGAATGGAATCCTGATTTTTTAACTTTGTTGTTTCCTTCAAGACCGACATATTCTTTGGGCTTATTGCACGAAAAAACAATTGAAACAGAAATGAACACACGTTTACGCCAATATACGTAATCTAATCACGCGCGCTCTTCTATACATATATATGCACCGATATAATTGCACTTTCGTGATGTGTATGTGAATCAAGCCTGTGCGCGTATAATGATACATGTGTTCCTTTCCGGATTCATGGTATCATACATTCATTAAAGTTGACGTGGATAGTGCAAAAAATTAAGTAACATGTACACATATATTTTAATATGTTTTAAATAAGAAAATTGAGTATTTATATAAAATAATAAATTAATAAAGCTCAACGATTTTATCGTCTACGATCGTTCAGGAAATAGGTAAATTGGGGAAATATGAGACTTGAGATATAATGAGACAGTTGCAATTACTATTTTCTGAAGAGGCACCACGTTTCGGGTTTGCTACTTCAATTAAGGTATAGTTTGAAATTCTTGTCAAAATTTAATATAGCGAACTTAAAAAAGCAAATTTTTTGCTATTTACTAAGATATAAAATTTTTTCAATTCATGAAATTAGCTGTTTTCAAATTTATTAGCAATTATATATTATTGATTTATTATCGAGATCAGAATAGGCTATCCTTTTAGCTTTTTGTTTCAACTTTATTTTTCATTTGGTAAAATTTATTTCGATCGAGTTTAAACAAAGTTATTGTACAAAAAGTAAATATGTGCCTCGCTCACCCCAGCGTTTTTAGAAACTTTTATTTTCGGGGTAAAAAGTAAATTACAGATTTTTATTACGACACAGCATTTAATCCCAAAAATAATACATGGTAGCATTCTTTGGAGTGTCAAATAGTAATTCTATAGGTATTGATTTTATAAAATAACGCTTTTATAAAAATACTGCAGTCAATTTCATTTTACTGTCTCATACCCCAGTCTACCCCACCCCTGGTAACAAATCCATTGCAATTCTGCTGCAATTCTGCTGCAATTCTGCTGCAATCTCCCTGCTAGGTATGGAAATTGCAGCAGATCGTGCGTTGTCTGCTTCATCAATTTACTATGTTTCTGTCGACAGGCAATCGCTTCAGGTACTTTGCGGCAGACTTATGGCAGCTGAAGTGCACTCAAGTAGGTCATATTTTTTGCACTCGTGCATGCAGTAGAATTACAGCAGAATTGCAGCAGATGATTACGGCAGACACATTGCATCAGCATTGCAACAGTTTTAAAGCAGCTTGAGTGTATCATGGGGCTAATATTTTGCACTCGTGCGGACAGCAGAGTTGCAGTAAACGATTGCGTCATGATCTTTGCGGCATAATTGCGGCAGATTTGCCTTGTGCGTGTTCGTGGGTTAAATAAATTAATATTAAAAAAATTTAGTAAATTTTATAACTGATAAAAATATCTTAATAAATTTAAGCGCGGCAAACCTAGGCACTAAAAAAAGTTACTGAAAATGTTTTTAATTATATATTTTTTATTTGATTTTAATTTTCCAATAGTCATTTTATCTAATCTACTGGATAAAATTATTGAAAATATGCTTAAGTAGAAAAAGGAAATTGTTTGCAAGTCGATATTTCATTGAATTATTTAAACTTATTTTGTAAAAATAAATGACTAACAAATACATTTTATTTCGGTAGATTTGAACATATATATAGAACAAAATTTTTGAAGATATATATTGAAAGATTCATATATCGGAAAAATATATTTAATTTCTTATTTCTACACTCTTGCATAAATCTAATATTAAAAATAATTCATAGAACATATATATTAAAAAAAAATACTAAACCCTAAATAATTAAAATCAAACAAATAATATAAAATTGCGATATTATTTTGTACGTTTATCATATTAATTAATGTATTATATTATTACAGATATGCTTTCATCGATAATGACAGAGATAATATATTTTTTTCGATGATATCTGAATTGAGACTCAAAAGACTATTAAACATTTTTTATTTTTTCAAATAAAATATTCAATATAAATTATATATAAGTATCCCTAACGTCGATGAGTATATGCCATTTCACGCCGGGTTTTCCCGTACAAGAGTATGGTCATGATGGTGGTTAAGGCGCACTCTTGTTTCTCCTTACATTTTTCGTTACAGGTGTAACTTTGGGAGCACGGTTCAAATCCCCGTTGCATCCATTTTAATTTTACTTTTTTGTACTTCATAATTCTTTTCTAATAATTAACAATGTATATTATATACTAAATAATTTGTTAACAAATGTTTTACACGTTTATTTAAATAAAAAGAGACTTGGATGTTTGTACTCGAGCTTCCGCAAGACTTGCGCAATTTTACCGCATTGGATTTACTGCAAGTTTCTCTCCGCAATTCTTATGCAGTGCTGCTACACTACCGCATGCGTTACCGGGATCCAAAATTTGCACTTGAGCTTCCATAAGACTTATGCAATTCTACTGCGTAGAACCTGCCGAACTCACCTATCAGCAACATCTTTTATTTTTACATTAATTGAGAGACTCATTGATTCAATAGTTCAGTGTAAATATTTTTATATGAGGTTCATTATAAAAAGCATAAAATCTGTATAGGTCTGGTAATAACTGTTTTTCAATTTATTGTTCAATAAAATTAAACTAGTTCAAGTTATTTGATATATGCACTTATAAAAGAATCCATATAGTTAGGTAGTCTTTTTATAATTATTAACTTTTAGTAAAAATATAAAATCCTACAGATTTAATGAAGTATGTACGTACTTACAGAAGAATAATAAACTATTAGTGTAATGTTCCTTTTAATACAGTCTCGTTTTGACTTTTATCATTAATAATATTGTTTCTGTCTACGTAAATAAATATTGTTTAGTATATAAAAATAGAGAGAAATATTCTTTCTAGCTATTAGACTTTAAAAAATGTATCTGGTTCTGATTGTATAAGTTTTATTTTACTTTAAAAGATGAAGCGAGACTCAATAAAAGTGTAGGTGTAGAAAGGGCATAAGTGGCGTGACACGTGAGACCTAAAATATCTACGGCTCGACTGAACGCCGCCCGAAAACGATGCAGGGGGTGCAAGAACGCGCGCTGTTGACTTTCGGGCGGTCGCGCTCTCCTGTCAGTATTATACGAACGTTTTAAGAAAGCTGTTCAGCTTATATAAATTTTCATCAGTATTCCATATAGTTAGCATCGAGATTATTAATAGATTCTATTCGATATTAATAGATTCTAGAATGTTTTAAAGAAAATTAATTATTTAAAAGAAAAATAGGGCAAAATTTAAATTATTATTAATGCTTAAATTGAATTAAAATAAAGTTATGTAAGAAAGTCTATTATATAAAGAAGTGATTGCTTCTTATAGGAATTCAGACAATACATTGAACAATGGTGAAAAAAGGTGGGCCGGTAATTAAAAAAGCGGCAGCTGAACGAACCCATGGGGTCGGAGGTGTTGGCTGCTGCTGCATTCGGTGCTGCACGTGTGTTCACATAGAATTTCTTAAAACGTTACCCGGAATGATTAAGGTGTTAGAGACTGTAAGTATTTATTGTAATATTGTTCAGAGATATATATATATGTAATAATAAAATGATTAAGGTTTTGTACTTAAAAACAAACAGAATATGCAGTAGATAAGCTAGAACGTTTTTCACTACATATTTTAAAATCCATTATTTTAATCTTTTCGTCAAATAAAATCTGATATAAAGTAGTTTTTAAAATATTTGCCTACTATATAAAAATTGTATGAAAATATGTTTTTTAGGTAATTAACTTCATAATTCAGGGCCTGTTGATTAATTATGGATTAAAATATCACGCACAAATTGGAACTGCTTTTGAAGGAGCTTTGACAACTTCTGCGGCATGTTTCCTTAACTCTGGTGTTTTACTGCTCTGCTACATTTTTTCTGAAAAATCATACAAACTAATTCAATCTACATACTTTGTGAGTAAAAATTGTCGATGCAACACCTATTTTTTTATTTACTTCAAAAATTATTGTATAAAAAATAAATTAAAATATATATTTTGTTTGATAATAATATTTATAAATTTATTTTTATCCCTTTAAAAATTTATAAGAATGTATTCAAGTATTAGTTATTACTGGGCAAAAAATTAAAGATAAAAGCGTTGGCTTCCCATTATAATTGAAGTGACTATTTATGTCACTAATAGAGAAATAATTACTATTAAAAACTTCCCAAATTTAATTTTTCTTGTATGTTTACAGGAACTTATGTTTAATTGTATTGCCTGCTTTTTTTGTTTGAGTTCGGCATCTTGCTTAGGATTCGCAACAAAAATGTTTCTTTGGCCTCTTTATGCTATCACGCCAGGTTTTGATGCGTATCCTGCAATGACAGCAGCTTATGTAAGTTTATAATAAATAATTCGTTAAAATTTGTATTTGATTCGTATTTGTCTTTGCACAAAATAATATATATATATATATATATATATATATATATATATATATATATATATATATATATATATATATATATATATATATATATATATATATATATATATATATATATATATATATATTATTACCGTCAAATACGGAGAACCACTTACATTGAGGAAATACCACTTTGAAATGTTGTTGTTTTTGTTGTTTTTGATTGGGACAACAACATTTCAAAGAGATTTAACTTAAAATTAAAAATTAAATGAAGAAATTGGGTTTTTGTAATTATCGGTCGAATATCAATATTTCTGAGGTACCTATATTTATATTTGAAACAAAGCAATAATTTTTCGCAAATTCAAATATAATATTTTCGAGGTAGTATTGACAAAATTATAAACTTAAATCGATTAAAATTTTCATTCAAAAGATGTCATTCAAAAGAAATTTTATTTGATAAATATATACCTAAATTTGTTCAATACTCTTATTATTAATAAAAACACAATTAAAAGTATTTTACTTGTTGCATCGTAATAGTATATTATCATCAATAACTATAAATAAATAAATTAATAGAAAAAAACGAAATGAATGAAGTTGTATTTTTAAGATTATACATAAGGCATTGTAATAAGCTTTTTTATATTGGTAACAAATTTTTTTTAGATACCTATAAAAGATCCAAAAATATATTTTACAATTTAGTTCGTATCATAGTTGAAGAATCACTAAAAAATGATTTGTAGTCATCTTTCTTTTGTAAAAGTATTTGTATCTCAAAAGAGTGTCACAGCTAACTCATACAGCAATAAAAATGTTAACAATAATTCGAGATTCATTTTAATATAAATAATCAATTTGATTTTGTTTCTTTTCAGTATCTAAGTGGATTTGTTGGATTTTTGTATGGAGCAGATAGCTATTTCGCTTTCAGACAATACAAGGGATAAACTATTGAGATATTTTTCACTATATGAGTCTGAATCATTTATAATTATCAACATTAACGCATTTCAAATAGTGGACATTTAACTTAAGTAAATGGACAGATGGATGCATTAGATACATATATATCGATATTGTTATATTGTCTATATGGAAGTGTATTTTATACAAAATGAATGCTATATTTTTTTATAAATTTAGTTATATTAAACAATTTTATACCTCTTAAAATGCTTGTTTTAACATTACCCTGTCAAAATAAAAATATACAAACCCATATTATGTAGAGATGCTTTGGAGAAATGAAAATATTTATGAATATTCTTTTATTTTTTGTCAAAGTAAATATTTATGTTTGTGGAGAATTTAATATTATAATATTTTAAATATTATAATCTTTTTTTACGTAATTATATTCAATACTTACTAGATCAATTGATCTTCAATTTATAGATACAAACAGCCCCCACATACCGTGAAAAGCCGGAACCTGCGCTCCCGCGCACTGTGAAGGCACATAAAATGAAATTAAACTTTAGTTTACAGATAAATAATAACACGAATATATTTAATGAAAAAAATCACTCATTTATTTCTCGCAATTGGAACAAAGATTCTAGCTGGAAACAACATAAGTATTTCTTTACTTTAATTCTTGTAGAATTTTTGAATCTTTTTACATGCATTTGTAAATTGTCGATTGTACATCGACATCGACAATCGATGTCCTCATATCTCGTGTTGTATATTGTCTTTGTATGTGTGACCTTATCTTATACTATATAACTTACGTGTTACGAGAATAGATTATTAAATAATAATACTGTACATGCGGGTTGTTGGTATACAAGTGAGAATTACCATGCATAAAGAGGCTCACGTCATGTATATTATACGTACTCAATAACCGCATCTTCTGACTGATTCTTTTTAGGCTCTCGTTATTATTCAATCACAATATCTATAAACTACGTGTGTTTTTCTTCTTTTATCGTGATGCCGAATGCTCTTCACTTAGTATATTTTCATATTTTCATTTTTTTTGGTTCAGCATCGGTTATGTTTGTGCATAATACGTGTATAATTAGATAAAATGCAATTTGCCTTCGATTAGGCGCCCATCGGCGGATTCACCCTCGTGTCTTGTTCAACAAGTGATTGGTAAATGCTTTTTTATTTGGTGCGGGGAAGCGATATTTTTGGCGTTTGATGCGGTGAAGGTGCGATTATTGACTGACAATCGGAGCTTGTGATCGCATTGATTTATTTTGTTTTGTTTGATTTTGAGTAAATGAAAGGAATAAAACGAACACAATTTCCGAGGAGGCTCATGACTAGAGTTTACGTAATAAATTAATGGTATTCAGCCCTGTCACATAGAAAAATATATTTTTTAAATTTAAAACATTTTGAGGGCGACGACGTAAAACATATTTCTAGCGTACAGTACTGAGATGTTTTTTGTCAATACCTAATTAAATTTGTGTTGTAAAATAGTTATAACTATTTAATTTTGCATTTTGGCGAGCAGATTTGGACGGCAGAATGGACTATAGGTGGCTTTGAAACCCTGCAGAACGCAAGAATTACCCCTAAAATAATTTAGTTATGTTTATCATTCGAATGAAAAAAGTTATCATAAAATGTTTGTGACCCACATATGGATCGTACAGCACTAGGGGAAGGATTATTATGACCCGTATGTGGGTCGTATAGCCCTCAAAGTGTTAATTTATTTCCCGATAAAGAAAATCTATTAAATTCTATTTACCAATATCAAAATTGCAAATGCATCCTATTTGCAAATAGGATCCTTTCATATTTGGGATAGGATTTAATAGTATATTATGTACCTAGGGAATAAAGTGAGCCAGTAAATGCCTGCGTGTGGTTCACGTTGGCAATCGCTGGCTCACACTATTCACGCGTGCAACATACAATTTTTTAACACATCTACCAAAAAGTTCGTACTCATTCACTGCCGAAAAGGGAAAATATTGCTACATATTAACTCCCTAACCTCACTCTAGTCCCTGCCGCGCTACGCTCTGTTTGTGCCCGAGCCGAAGGCGAGGGTATATGCGCGTAGCGGCGGGAACTAGAGTGGGAGTAGGGATTTAATGTAGCACTTTATTCCCGACTCGACGGGGATAAAGTACGTACTTTATGGCTGGGTGTGTTAAAAATAGTATTTAATAGATTTCTCACATTAGGGATTTTCAATCGATAATATAATTTATAATAAATTATTGATATTACTGCCCATTTTAACGCAGATGATGAATATATTTCTTTATTCGCTAAGATTTTAAAACTTAGAATAAAAAGGAAGAAAAAAGAATAAAAGAAGAAAATAAATAAATAATTATTGTTTTAAAAGATATCTTAATAAATGGATAAGTACGTTATTAAATACTTTTTCCATAAAAAATCATTTGATCTTGCTCATATTTACGATAATTTATAATTCCTTGAGTAATCAGTTGAATACAAACTACAGCCTCCTCGATGTACTTAGAACTCATAGGAACTTCTACCACGTAAAACCGAGTTAATATATGATTTGCTACTTAAGTTCATCACAATAAACGTTGTTTGAGATATAATCTTAATGTGTAAAAGGGCGGAAAGCGTCATAAATTGGAACCCAAAAAATCGATTCTCGCTTGTACTTTGAAGAATGTTAGTATTGAGTACTATTATCTAAGTTTTCCATGCAGGAATCATTTTATTCTTTTTCTTACATAGAAAAGTATCTAAAGGCAACTTTTTATTCTCTTGAACTGAACGGTCATCAACCTCATTACAAGGAAGTTTCTCAATTATAAAAATCAATACCTCTATTAAATGGTTAGCGAGTTGAAGTACATAATCGATTTTTCAAGATCGTGAAATGTTTGCTCAAAGCACTTTGGTAATAAAGAGCGCATGATATAATATACGCTACGAAAACAGAGTAGCAAAATATAACTGTCAATAAATTTTGGTTTTAACAGATATACATACAATGAAATGAGTATAAAGTAGCCTACTAACAATGGGACATTTTGTTTTTTAAATTGACTCGAAACAATATATATATTATATATATACACGGTTAAAAAATTAACATACATTGTTTGTTAAAAATGAACTACATACAGTTATATGTTACTTTAAGAAATAAAATTTGCGTTATGGCTTATGAAAATAAATTATTGTTGATTTTTTACACATAAATGTAAATGGAGTACCACACAAGTCTGCATTGAAATATTTAAAGTTTGTTATTTTTATAAAAAAATGTATATTTTAAAATTAACAAACAAATTTGAACAAATAAACAAAAACAAACATTACAAATTTCTAACCTTGTATATATATAATTTTTCAAAAGTAATACATTTAAATAAAATTATGATAATCGTTATGTATTGTAAGTTAAATGTCATTTATAGCAATAGTGAATCTTCTTTTGGTATTTTATTACAATTAATATATTTTTTAAACGTTTTATAGTTATCATAATAATTATTATGATAATCTTCCAAACTTTTTAGAATTGTAAAAATATTTTTGTATCGTCATTCAAATCATTTTGATAACCAAAATGTAAGGGTTACTAAAACTATAACGTTATTTAATTAGTCATTGTAGAGTTAATATTTTGCTACTTATTTTCTTTCTCGGATGCATTAATAAATAGAGGGGCCGCTCTGGTTGATAATATTTATGGTAGCATAGACTAATTCAGCCACTCAATCAATAGGATCCGACAAATATATTTTTCGACTATTTTTCTGCAAAATAAAAATAATATAAATCAATTTTTAATTATCGCGTGTAATCCAAAAGTGTATAATGTGGATTGCAGTATATTTGAACTTTTATTTGGCAAATCAATTTCTTTTCTTCAATATTTAACGCCCAGAACTAATAATATAGAACGTTATAATATAATTCGAAATCTTTTAAATCTTTACACCCAAAAAGCGTAGTTTTTACTGCCCCCTCCGTAAAAAGAAAAAGAAAAAGGATTATAATGCCCAAAGAGAATTACATCGATTCACTGGCCGACTCAGCCTATCGCGGGTAGTACATGGTTATAAGGTATAGGAGTTATGAAATGTCGACAAAGTCGGAGCGAGAGAAATATAAAGAGCGGCCCCAGATCACAGGAGTATAGATCTCAAGCGCGATGATCTGAACGAGGCGTTTCATTGTCGGCGGCCATCAGCACCGCGGTACACAACTCCGGCGCTGATTCGTCGTTTCGGCCGTATTTATCCCGCGCGCGCGCGCGTGTTGCATCCATAATTGCCGGATCTTAGAACGCCGTGGGCAGGGGATGCTTGAGGATGCTGCCGAGCGAGTCCTCGGCGACGAGGGTGAGCGCGGCGATGCAGTGGGGCGGCGGCGCCGGCACCATCGCCTCCAAGGTCAGATGGTTGCCGGGGAACTGGCGCGAGGCGACGACCATGCCGCCCGCGGACTCGCGCAGCTCGATTATGCGCACACCGTGTCGAGATCTCACCACGTTTCTGAGAAGAAAGCACATAGAGGTGTTTAGTTCGTTGTTATGTTTGTGGGGTAATATTTATGTTCTTGACTTTGGGTTTTCAATGTTATAACTTTGAAGGCGATCACTCTGCGGACATTTCTAGCCTCTAGAATTAAAGATAAGTAGTGTACCTATAATGATAGACGTTGCGGAAGTTTACGTCTCAAATTCAATTTAAGTATACCAAAATAAATTAAACCGCTTATATTATATAGATAATTGTATAATATATTCTAAAATTATCGTTTAATCATATTAATTTAGCTTTATCATTCGCAACACATTCTACTTTTCCATGGACAGTTCTTTCAAGTATAAGATATATTTTCTATGTGAATAAATAGCTTGTGAATTGAATTTTCTTTTCAATCTTTTAATCGTAGTTTAGTTTCTCATATTATACGGTAATTTGTAATTTAAGAATATAAATGTTTGATTTGCAATGAGATAGAAGAAAATATAGTACCCTGTTGTCAGAATTTCATTCTATAATTACACTATCCAGAAATAGTATAATTTTATGAAAAAAGTTAATTACTTGAGAAAACTGCTTTTCAGAGATATGCTGTCTGTGGTGCTATTCGAAGTACTTTTTATTCATTACTTTTTTTTAAATACAAAACTAACAAGGAAAATATTGGAAATAATTGTCTACGGTACTTGGTATAACGAACAATTTTGAATTTTTCAAACATGTATTTTGACTGGTTAGCTTATTAGATATTATATCGTCGTCCCTTACGATAACCAGCATATTTCAGGTTTCTCGAAAAATACTAGTTCTTGTTAGGAATCCCCTACGATAATGATCAATTTTCAGAATTTCAGACAGTAACTATAATTTTGTTAGGATATCTAAAAAGTGTTAGTATTGGTCAAAAAATCTAAAAAGTGTTATTTTTTATAAGAGGACTCTGAAAAGAGCTAGGAGGTTTTTTTTTTAATAAATCTGAATTGCGTTAGCTTTCGTAAGGGACGTCGGTATAACCTACAACAATTTTTAGTAACAGTTATTTGTAAACAGTAGCCCCACAAGCTAGGTATTGTCCTATACTGACATTTATGTAAAAATAGTACTACCATTTGTTTTCTATTTTTGAGTAATTAAATTCAATTTTCATATTTTTACTTAGTTTTAAAAAATTACTTTTCGACATATCAAATCATATTAAATATTCGGATAAAAGTGAAATATGAAGCATTCTTTACTTTACTAACAAGAAAATAATTTCTAACAATTATTGAATAAGTGCGGAATATTTCATCGTCAGATACAAATTTTTCATTTTTTTGTACATTGGCAATCTTTTCCTAAAAAAGATGTCTCATGGATATAAATGAAACTTTGAAGAAAGTATTTACGCTGTCTGACGGAATAATGTAAAAAACTAACGTTTAAGAAATTTTAAGAATATATTTTCTGTAATATTTACCAATATGCTCTTTTTTTTGAGTCTATACGCACCTACTGTGCAAAGTGTCAGAGCGCATTCGTATGAAAAATAAAAATTGAATACTTTTTGTAACAATAACACTATACCCACATTATCTATTTAGCATTCAAAGAATTTGAAAGGTGTTTCGATACCATAATTAGAGTACATAAAACGTTACAAGACGTTTATCCATATCGCCCAAATTAGATACACAGCTTGAAGCCAATGCAACCAACCTTTTGCCATCGTACTTGAGATCGTTGAGATTCGGGCACCTGGCGTTGTCGACGAGGTCCGAGTTGAACCAGCGATGATAGGCCAGCAGGGCTGCGCACGAGCTGCCCCAGAAGGTCCTGTCGGTCTGCGAGGGTGTCTCCCCGGCACCGCCATTCGCCCCCACGGCCATGATGCTCTTGGCGAAGGACCTGTTGAGCTCGGGACTGGCGGGCGCCGAGACGCGTCCAGGCTGCTGCATGAGGCCGGCCTGGGCCGCGCTCGTCGGGGGCCTCGACGTCTCGGACAGGAGTCGGCCGCGTCGGGGACTGGCGACCGGGAGCGCGGGCTGCTGCACCGTCACCGTCACGCTCAGCGGCCTGCTCAGGGCGATGGTCGTGTGCTGGGGCTGCTCCCGGCGCACCGGGGGATTGTTGCGATTCGTGTCGATTCCAGCCGCGCCCACGAACACTCGGTCCACGTAGTCGAAGCCCCGGCCCATTATGCCGTCGCGGGTGTGGCCCAAGTCGAAGGTGTGGCCGAGCTCGTGGAGCACCGAGCCCAGGGTCGTGGCCAGGCAGCCGCCATGCGTGCCCCGGTAGTTGCTGTCGTCCATCAGTTGCTCGGTGTCGATCAGCGTCGCATCCAGAAAGCGAGGCAGGACCTGTGAATTTAAGTTCTAATTGGAGGTTTCTTTTGTTGACTTGGAGATGGTGGGGTATAGTGCTTTTTGTATGGCTGGGCTGTTGTCTTCATGGTGCTAATTAAGTTGATAAGCTTGTGGACCTCTGATGTAAGATTTTAGTGAATTTAAATATTTGTAGTGTTATAAACATCATTAGACTTTGTGAATCATTGAGAAACACAGCAGTATATGTAGGTATACTGGAAAACTGACATATTTGTTTACTTATACAATTTTTCAAAAATGGAGAAACTAACTGTAACACACCTTTTAAGAAAACTATCTCCGTACCTACAAAAAAGTCTTTGTTTGAGTAAATAGAATTATGACATTTATGCGGCGATTCATAATTTTAATGAACTTTATTTAAAAAAAGATTAAGAAACTTAAAAGTATACACTCGCGACATCCATGGAGATTACATTTCGAGATTCAATATGTATTTAGCTACATCAAGTATGAGTTTATTACGTCTTTTACAATTGCATTACGTTAAAAAAGTATTATTATTTTAATGAATCTGGTATGAACGTATAAATCTGCCAAATTATAAATATTTTTAGCCGGGACACAAATATGCACGTTTGTAAAGAGTCGGCCATGTTCATTAAAAGTTTATCAGTATATTATTGAAATTTTAAGAATTTATAATAAATCAATAATTTTTAAATTTATTAAAAACAGACAGAGCAAGTGGAGGCCGGGAGAGTTTGAGGATTGAATATTAAATAATCAAACAAGGAATATAATTTAATCAATAAACCAATATTAACAACAAAAATAAAGGAAGGTGTTTTCTGTATTTAGAAATTACTGTTTTGTTCTTTTGTATAATATACTTACAAACATTTGTTATTTAAATTAATATTTTATTTTGCTAATAAAAGTGTGGTTGAGTATGAATGTTTTTTAAGTAAACGACTAATTGTAGGTTAATAAAAAAGAAACAGAAAATATAAGTAAATTTTATAGATAACTTTAAAAGCATAAATATTGAATTCAGTTTATATTTTTACTCTTGTGTATATGATATTGAGAGTATAAACTCTTCATGTACCGTATGCCATGTAAATCAATATCTTTTTACTACTTGTACGACCGCATATCTAGAGCATCAATTGTTGGATGAGATTCTCTTATACTTTAGATAGTACTCTTGTAGCAAAAGTGTTACAGGGTTGTACCTTGATATTGAACACTTTAAAATTTGTATAAACTTTAAACTTTGTATACTCGTTTTAAAACTGCATGTGTAGGAAACCATTTAATTATTATTTTTTTAGTAAAAAAGCGTATTATATTCAAGTTAATAGTTATAATAGCTGTGATAAAAATAAACCTAAAAGCAGATATTTTGTTATTATTCGAGAATTTAATTACGAACAATTTGAGATTGAGATGACTTGAATAAGCTAGTCAGAATTTATAGAAATAGTAGTTTTTCCGATATTCATTTTTGTTAGAATTACATTACATTACTGTCTGTATACGTATTTTAATAGCATTTATGTTATTTAAAGTAACATCATATTTAACATAAAATCAATTTAATAAAGGTTTCCGAAAAATCGAGTATAATAGTTGAGAACATACTCTTGCCAATATCAATATCGCAAAATAAAATACTTCAAATAGTAGAAATTAAAACTCAAGGAAAAAAGTATTCAATTTTACCACGGTCTCCCTTAGCACGTCATTGATGCATTTTATACATTTATGCAATCTTAGTTAAAACACCGCATATAATATCAATTTTACCTTTTCGAAATGAAATGTTATTAATGAAAGTACGTCATGAACATAAATTTCTGTTCGAAGCAAATCGTTAAATAACATAAATAAATATCTGTTAGACTTTTTGACCTCATATATGCCTTCAGTATCTATAAAGGAAATTGGAAGTCAATATTGACGTGATTCTTTGGCTCATTACTATTCAGCTATATAAATATTGTAGCCTATGTGCTGTAATATAAATACACCACGTCATGCAGCCAGTTAGCGTCATAATGTAGTGGATAAGTGATAATTGGCTTTCCATTTTCTTATGAATCCTCGAAGGCTTGTGACGTCGAAAGAATTAATTAAATTTTGTTCGATTGAGATTTATAAATAGATTTTAGGCAAAATAAATATTAACATCGTTTAATAAAGGAAAATAAATAAAACAATTCTATTTTATTCAGTTATTAGATTAAGAATTATTACTGAATTATCTAATTACATTCTTACAGTTAGAGTAGAATAGTGAATTGTACTAATTAAGATATTAATAAGAATTTTATTATCTCAAATTAGCAACGTCACTTTGTTTTTTTATTATCACTCTTTTACTAAGGTCAATTGTGCTATTAATAATATAAGAAAATTTATTATCATTTTTCTTACATTCTCCATCTATATATTAAAATATATAACAAATAATTATAATTAAATACTTATTAATCTAGATATTACTGCTTGTCTTTTATAGTAATTTGATAAATCTTTGAACTATTTAATAACACCGTTAGTACAAAAAACGATTTTTATAATAAAAAGAAGAAGCAAAAGTTAACAATTTTATTTTTAGGTATCTTTGAGTGACGGAACATGTACCAAAATTTTGAATCTCAAAACAACAAACACAATCAATCAATCATTCTACATAATTTAAAAAAATTTACATTTAAATCTCGCTAGAAAATTCTACTAATCGAAATCGTTTGAATTATGTAAAATTGATACAGTGAGATTAGGTAATACCACAGTCCTATAAACTAAAAACGCAGTATAAGAAAAAAAGAAAAAAATTCAAACAAATACGACGAGAAGAATTTTCCATCGACGCGTACACAGTCCACACTTGCCATCATAAAAAGAGAAAAAAAAGAAACCCCTGTGCATCTGACCTGTGGCATGCAGGTGGGCCACGTGTGCAGGCAAGCCGAGCCGAATAACGCCAGTCCCCCGCCGCCGAGGGCCGCGTGTCCCTGCGTCCTGGCCAGGGTGTCCTCGTGGGTGCGCGGATTGGGCGCGCCCCTGTAGCGCGTGCAGGACAGGAAGGCCAGGTACTTGCGGTCCTTGGAGGCGAGGGGCCCGGTCATCAGCTCGCGGCCAATCAGCTCCCAGAGCTCGCGCTGCGACATGGCCCGGGCCCGGTCGACGTGGAGCACGCTGTGCATGACCAGGCACTCGGCGCCGTCCAGGTCGCGCTCCAGCTGGAAGGTCTTGCGTCCGTGGCCCGCCTCGCGCAGCTTCTCCGCCGTCAGGGTCTGGAGCAGTCGGGCGCCCAGGCCTATGCGCGTGGCCGCGCTCTCGGGCGAGCGATCCTCGCAGCGTGGACCCTGCGTCGTGCGATTGGATTTTCGGAGATATTTGTGTGTTAGATGGGTGTAGGGAGCAAGCGAGCGGTTATTTAGGAATTTTTACAAAGGGGCTTGGTTTCGGAAAAGTTGTGTAGCATTTTTACGGGCAGATTCGAGTGCCGTCAGACCGCAATTATACTTCAATGCTGACGCGTATCTACGGTCTGAGGTCAAGAGGATTTTTGAAGAGCTATGTTAATTTCCTTTAATTTGGTATATTTTGCAAATGTTTGAAATCAACGCCGAGAAGTTTAAGAAGATTTTATGTTAATATATAATTGAAAAGGAGGCCTTAAATAAACCGAACTTCTATTCACAAAAATAGCCATGTATTTACAAAAAAATATGTAAGTAGAGGCATATAAAAGAACACTTCAAATAGGGTACCTGGAGTTCTTCTATATGTGTCTATATTCGATGGAATTATCTGTTATTTACTCGAAATCTATAGGGGACAAACATATATAGTGCAGGCGCAGTATTTATAGCGGCCATCTTTATTTTTAAAAATAAGATATATTTATAATGCCCAAAACAGTTGTGATCTCTTTATTATGACATATATAATATGAGAATGTACAAAAAATCACGACGAAAGCAGCTATTTCTTGAAAAAAGAGTAATTCTACGGTGCTTTTACAAATATTTTATTTCTCGCCTTCAATTTATGCTTGTTCACCCCTGCCCCGGTACTGTAAATACCATACTTGGTAAAAATATCGTACTCCTCCCCTTTGGTACACACTATACTATTAAATAATAAATATACAAATAAAATTAAATTTTACTTTTAATATTCAAAGTTATTTCTGTCTCAATTCATAAGTAATTTTTTGTATTAAAAGTCTATAATAATGGGAGAAATGCAAAGAGAGTAGAAATTAAGATATAAGTATAATTTGAAGCATTTACCTTATAAACTCAAAATTTAAAAAATTAAAACATTTCTAAAATCAGTAAACCGTTCTATTATAAAAGCGGTTCTATATAAATAAATTTAGCAAATAAAATTCAAATAATCATCAAAGATTTTCTTAGATTATATAGAAGATACTGTTTTTGGCGCATTAAATTATTTTCTGAATATTTTTCGCTATTGAAAAAATTTAACTGATTGTTGTCATTTGCAATGTGAAACAATTTATAAAGCTCTATACAAAGTACAAAGTATAAATCTAAAGTCACTAAAGAATGTCTAGTGAATTTATTTATTCTAACGCTACACTAACGACTATTATTCTATGTCAGTAAAGAAAAATCACCATTGTTTTCAATACGATATTTTTCTTAAATAAAGCAAACATTTTCCTTGTAAGACGAGAATTAATTAAAAATGAATAGTAGGAATGTTATTTTAGCATGAGACCACATTGATACTTTATCTAGTGAAATAGAAAATTTTAATTTACAATGTATTCTTTAGTAAAAGCAATGTAACTTTCACAGAACAAAATTTATTTTTCTCTTATTTTTTTGCTTTGATCTTACCACTTTGTAAATAATAGTATGTTTTAGGTCAATTGACATGAGCTTGTGTTAAGAATTGAGCTAAGAATAGTATTTGTGAAAAAAGAAAATTGCTTACAAAAATACTTAGTTTCACTGTTATCTGAAACGCGATTAAAAAAATAAACAGCATCCCATGCAACGTCCGACACCTCCATTAAAAGATTCATCGACTCAAATTGTTCCGCATTTGTAGAGCAGTCACGCACAGATAACGTTTAATATCGAGCCACAGCGCTCCGCATGCCGCAATAACATTTAGATATACCAAAAGAAAAAACCCACAAAAAGCGCAAGCTCGCAAATCAATACATTTCTATATTATCGCCTCTCGCCGTCTGCACCCCTGGCATGTACACCTACATATCACACAACTCCGCGAACAAGGTCACATTTAATTCGCCTTCCGTTTATTATATTTGCTCCGCGCGCGTGCACGCGAGTCGGTCGTCAAACCGACGGAATAGAACTTCTAACTTGTCACGCGTCGTTTATTCGCCACCTTCCATCATTACCTATATACCTACTTGCACGGGCGCTGCACGAGCGCAGCAATCACGCCCAAAGCTCACCTGAAAGTAGCCATCGTGACCGGCGCAAATCACGTAAACGGGTGTGACCCTCAACCGGCTCGGCCTGGGCTCGTAGACCAGGCTGAATTTGCGCTTGAAGCCGCCCGCCTCGAGCTCGAGCCGATTCGTGCCCCGCTGCAGCTCGACCAGCAGCCGGAAGTCCCCGTTGACGACCGGCCAGTCGGCCGGCTGGCTCTTGTGGCCGCCCCGCACGCGTATGTACGTGCAGCCGAGGGGCGCCCGGCCCCGCACCAGGGCCAGACTGTAGCTGAGGCTCTCGCCCTCCAGCAGATTGCGTACGTGGATGCCGTCCTGCTGGCCGGCATTATTGTTCGCCGAGAGGAAGGAGCTGCTGCGGTGGTGGTGCTGGTGCTGGAGGTGATGGTGCTGCAGGTGCAGCAGGTTCTCCGTCAGAGACGTGTCCGCCAGCACCTGTGGATACGAGCTTTCAGGCTTGCTTGCGTGGTATTTTGTGCTTTTTTTAATGAAAATTTTGTAATAATTGGCGTAGGGGGGCCCGGGCCTTTTTCTTTTGTACACTAATGCTTGTTTTTAAAAATATAAAGAAATATGTTAAATTAATAAATAATAAGCTGGAGCTTTTTAAATACTTAGCTATGACAGTATATTTGATAAATGTTAATTGGAAAAGTGCAATGTTTTTACAAAACAGTGAAAACGTTAAAGTGTATAAAAGTGTAAGAATTAGCCTTGACCATCCCTTAAACGGGGGCTTTTGAATTTGCTATACCAACATTTATAATAAAGAAAATATTCTTATTCGATAAAATTAATAATTAACGAAAATAAAATCTCTTGACTAAAGCATCTAGAATTTCCTTAATAAAAATAATTATGAGAGTCAATTATTAGAGTTTAATAACGAAAGAAACATCAAAGAGCAAGGTAAACGTAATAAAAATTTGATACTGTTGTTCTGTATAAAATAGATATATAAGACTATATTTATTTATTTATTTATGAAAGCTTATGTTTACTTACACTTATTTTATAATTAATAATTGACGTGAAAGTATGTTTAATACTGCTCCAATATACTTTAAAATAAGTTTAAATTGAGTAAATGAGAAAATAGCAAGGATGATCATTATTACATAACTGTTTTATAATTACTTTTCATATAAGTTTAAAAAAAGATTTTAAAAAATTAGTATACACATAAAATAAATTATTATTACATTGTTGTACCTAGCAATTTTCTTTTTACGACCGTATATTAAAGGTAAAAGTGGTAGAAATTGCTAGAAAATCAAAAGTAGCTGTAAACCATGTGTATAAACCTAAGTCAATACATTATTTATTTCTGTTTACCAATTCGCTTTTTCTTGTTTGTTTATTAAAAAGTTAATTAAATGGTTTATGTACGTACGTTTATATACTTTTCTCCAACTATCAAATCATTTAATTGTAAAAAAATAACATTATAATCTTATTTTTTCAATGCAAAATTGAATAGTACAGTTACAAATTTTGATGATTCATTTAATTAAATTCATCCAAAATTAAAAGATGTTAAATATATTATTTTTCCTTCCTTATAAAACCCGACTGTATCGTTAATCCCTATTTAAACATCGTATTTTTCATTGCTTAAATATTTATGTAAATTGTAACCAAAAAACTGAAAAATGCATCGTCTCCATTAAAAAATCAAACTTTCTTAAGAGGTATGGCCACAGTAGAATTTTCAAAAAATCGAAATATTAAAAAAAATGTTGAATATGCACATGATTTTATTCCTGCTACTGTTGCCATACCCCTTAAATTATCATTGACAATTCAAAATCTATCTTATCATACAAGTAGCAATGAAGAGACAGCCGAGAGGTGCTGCAATCTGGCGGTGTCTACGGACACTCGTCAATTAGCGCTCCTCTCCACCCATCTCGCTGCCCAGTGGTATCAATTTCCTACCAATACTCCAAAATAAATCAACCCTCATTCAAAACGAGCCGTCCTCGGATTAACAATCACCAATTTACCCTTCAGCAAAAGATAAAACCACTCTCAATTTTCATTCGTGTAAGGAGCGCGCGAGTCACGCGCGAAGTCCCGTATCATCCCGCAGCAGCAACGCTCATATCCTTCAAGTAAAAATCAATATAGTACCGTATACAGAGAAAGAAAGAAAAACGGTAAACGACGTTCGAGCCTGCTCGCCTAATCAATGAAACACATCGTCGAAGCATGCACATAGTGAAATATCGACGATACACAATCCTCTACAATCCTTCGCAGCGTGACAATGAAACGCAGCCACGACCTTCCGCGTCACGCGAGCGCGCGCAAGAATCTCCTCCGCACGCATCCTTGAACTCGCGCCTGATGGTCGCTCCTTAAGTAATGCAAGCCTATGTAATACCTATCCTACAAATCCAAAAAGAAAAACCATATAACGCGCATGCATCCTAAAAGCGAAGAAAAATGCAATTGCCTAATGCTGCACTCCGTCCTCGCTATCTCCGCTAGTTCCCCTCTCGTGCGATGGCTGCTCCACACACACGCACACACACACACACTGACAACACATCCTCTTTCGAAAGCGCAAAGCCAAAATCGAAAAAACGAGAGAGAGAGAGAGAGAGAGAGAGAGAGACTCACCATCGCGATGGTGTGCGTGCGCGAGAGTCGGAAGAGAGGATCAGGAGTAGCTTTTGGCGTATAGGAGCAGCTGCTACGGCACCTCGGAGCTGAGCTGCTGCTGCTGCTGGGCGAAGCGCGGCCAGCCGGCTCCTAGCATGCGGCGGACTGCGCCGCCGTGCGGTGTGGGTGGCGAGGCGCACGACGGCGGCGACGGCGACGGCGGCGAGGAAGCACAGCGGAGGAGGGAGCTCGAGGCACCGAGGCGACGCCGTGGCTGGCGCCGGTACTATGCTAACGTTGGATTTGCGTTTGTGTGTGTATAAGATGCTAGGATTTGGGATAATAGGTAGGTAGGGCTTGATGAAGTTTCTGGAGCAAATTAAGATTTTGCGATCACTTGGAGGGAACTGATCAACACGGACCAATCGGAGCTTTTTAGATGAATTGTGAAATGAATACGTCAAATATTTATTTTCATTAGTTGGATGGGAGAGCTGCTCCAGTATCTGCTCACTATAGATATTTGGACTGTAATATGCCATGGTTTCTTTGAATAAATCGTTTTCAAGTACAGCAATAGCTCTTTTTGAATCCGATGATTTGAATTAATTTATTATTGACAGAAATGGAAAAATCATATTTTGGAGATTTAAAAAGCGTCCTGCTCAGTACACTCCTCACTATCAATATTTAGTGAAATTTCTTGTCTAAATGATTTAATAATAACACTAAAAACGTATTCATGAGGTTGGAAAATAGTATTTACAATTATTATTTACAATAGTATTTACATTTATTTATCAGTTGCTATTTGACGGCTATTTACATTCTTCCCAGTTTATTTTCCCTTGTCTCCAATTGCAAACATTTTTCTGCTCAAAAATAATAGTGTACAGAAGTATCGTAAACCGGGGTGGCTTTGAGCCACTTTTTAAAGTGACATTTAACCATTTATTTAAGTTCGATTTTTATTTCGATAATTTAAAATGACAATACTAGAGGAGTATTAGATTGCGGAGATTAGGAAATTAAAATTTTTAATTATATAATTTGTAGAAACAAATTACAAAAATGTTTCAAGGTCACTCGGGTGCCCAAAGTCACATCGAGTTACCGGTATCTTACAATATACTTTTAGTTGCTAGTAGGCTAAGAAAAACTTTAATTACGATAAATATATATAATAATATATGGGCGGTTCTGGGTACAAGTTGTGTGGACGGTGCTCGGCAAGAAATGCATTTTACAAATTTGGGTGATACTTGGTCAGCACATAAAGGTTTAAATACTATGTATAAATTGCTACAAAAACATAAACATATCCGTACAAAAAGTAGTGAGCTCTGAAAATTAACTCTCGACGATGACAAACTTAGCAAAACGGCTATTTGTTAGATAACTTTTGCAGGATTTAATTTGAAGCTACGATCTCGAAATATGTTTAATAGCACTGCAATATACAACAAATTGTCGCACCTAACACTCTTCCATCTAGCGGTGGCAGCGAGAAAGGACTGATGGGCGGTAATGGGCAGTTCTCCCCAATTGCGTTGGAAATACATTGCCCATCATACATAATTCTTAGAAATTACGCAATTTTTAATGTGTAGTTTTATCTTTACTAATTAGGGTACGTAAGCTAATGTATAGATATATCTTAATTGAAATAAAATCGGCGTTTTCAAGGCATAACAATTTAAGTCAATTAAGATAACGTATATATTAGATTAAAGATATTCGTTTTATCCAAGTATGGCCCGTGTCCAACTAAGTCCCACATTTAACTACTCTAAAGCATTAAATTAGCTTATTTTTAAGATTAGAATCATAGGAACTTTGATATTAAGACTTTATTATTGCAAATCAAATGTTAATATTCACTGTCATAATTCACTGTGAGAATTTTTTAACGTTATTTTATTTGTAAATTCCAGTCATTATACAGTGCGGTTCATAACTATAGTATCACCCGAATTCTTGTATCAAAATGTATGTATTTTGCCTTTTCTAAAAAAGATCTATAACTCGGGAACTAAACATCGTAGAATGACTATTATGAAAACAAGAAAAGCAAATTTTATTCTCTAAGAAACGTTACCAGAATATTTTTTCTGAATTAACTTCTAAAAATTCACGGATAAATAAAATAATGTTTGAGAACTAGGTACAAAGTTTAAATGGATCAAAAAATTAAAAATGATTCTATAGTACTTATTAAACATAGTACTATAAACTTTCTTACATTTGAAGCGAACGAAATATTTTGATTACATTGTAAAGAGAATGAAATTTCATTTCATATGTTTTTTTTAATTATTCTGCGATGTTTGCTTTCAAACTTAAAAGTAATTAAAAAAAAAGTAAAATACATTCAAATGTTAAATACATACATACATATTACATGTGAAAATTTCGGGTGGTGCTATAGTTATGAAACGTAACTACTGTAGTATTAACGAAAATAATTAATGAAAATCCATGCCATCGATTTATATTCATTAGTTTGCGATTACTTGTAGGCAAAGTACCCAATCTATAACTGCAAATCAGGAAAATTGCATTAATTGCAGTAATTTATTCAGTAACTGAACTTTATAGAGAATTAAAAAAATTTCTTACTTTCTAACTCCAGTCAAATTATAAAAGTAGGTTGTGGTCAGGAGTTATTATTCTGAATAACGTTGGATATTCATTGTTCGAAAACTACAATATTAGTTCAAAATTGAGTTTACTGATGAATTTGGAACATCTCATTTCGAAAGCCTATACAAAATGTGGTCATTTAGTAGTTGAATAAATTGTGATTCAAGTAAATTTCAAATAATTTTCCCAATTGTTCAAATACGTTTTAGATATCTAATAGCCCTAACTTTCTAAACAACACAATTAGGATGTAGTAGACACTGAACTGTTCGGAATAAAGTAGGTATCAGTAATTAGTTTGTTAAAAGTAATATCGATGTTTCCTCAGGTATTTTTTGTTAAATAATACAGATAATTAACAATAAGAATATAAAGTAATACAAAATATTTTATTCAAACGTTAAAAAGACTATTTTAAATTAAAACTGTAGTTATTATTTAAGAAACCACGCGGTGAATTTTGGTGTATAATAATATAACATTTGAAGTAGAAACAGGCGGGTGTGGTCAGACATCAACATTCGTCAACTCTAATCATACTCTTAACAGCTTCCCAATCAATAGAACTTTTCCACTTTCTACTTTTGTATTCTTTTAAAAAATATACTAATTACAAAAGTTGCATTTTCCGGTGTAAATACAAAATGCGCATTTTTTGTTGTCATTCGGGCTAATAATCCTCCACTTCAATCCCTTGAAAAATCACTTCCGAATCAGACGAAAAAACATCATCTCCACAAAGCTAGCGGCTCTTCTCTACTCCAAAAAAGAGTAGCCAGAGCATAATAAATCATTCTCATCGTGGCAATTTCCAGCGTAATGCTCCTCTTCCGTACATGTGCTCCTTGGCTCTCGTGCTCTAGCTCATGCTTTCCGCCGCAGTGGTGGCGCATGATGCCGCCTACCAAACCTCTCTATCTCTCTCTTTCTCACTCTCTCCTATGTTTCTCTCTTTCTCTCTTTCTCTCTCTCTCTCTCTCTCTTTTCATCCCTGTGGGTCGCTCTGTGTTGACTTCGCGCCACCCCGGCGCCCCGCGCCAAACTTTATCGCGTCGCGCTGCTCGTAGAACTACCGCCCGCTTTATGCACGTGTGTGTGTGTGAGTGTATGTGTGTCTGTATGTATTTCTATGTTTATAGATATATACATGGCAAGTGCGGCTGTGTGTTTTCGTTGCTTGCTTCACTCGGGGCGTTTTATCGGGAATTTTATTGCAGCCGTTTATGCGCGCTGCGAGTGCGTGGTTTATAGAGTTGCGGGTGCGCTGAGCTAATTGAGCTGTGATGCGGCAATTTGTTTATTGTAGAGTGAATAATTTTGATGAGCGTGTGCGTACTCAAAGTTGACGTTTGTATTTTAACAAGTAATTACGAGTAAGAAGATGTATAAGTCTATAAAAGTATTGTATTTTAATAAATTAATAAGAAAAAGGACTGCATTGGCGCTTCCCTTATAACTCATAACGGTTTTCGAACGTTTTAAAAACGTTAGAGTTCAACCCGTCAAACGTTGAAAAGCAAAGTTTTAAATACGTCAGAAGAATGTTGGTAAAACGTCTCAATGTCCGCAGATTCGTTCCACATAAGACGTTATATTGTAAACCCGTTTTTGAAACGTTTGAAACAAGTTTGAAAATGGTTTGAAAAAAACTAGCATAGAATAGGGGATGGTGGGGCAGTACGGGCACCCTAACTTCAAAAGAATCCTGTACTTTCTATTTTGTACCAATACAAATTATTAAAAGTGCTTCTTAAAGTAGAATATCTCAAGATTTAGATACATTATTTTTTATTATAAAATATATATTGCATTGTTTTTTATAATGCAAAGTACAATACCGCTAAAACTGCCCATTTTCCCCACCCGTGGGGCACGATTGTCATGGAGGTGGGGCACGATTGGCACGGTGAATTAATGAAAAATTTATTTAAAAAAAAATATTGGATGTTACTATTAAATTTGCATTTTATAGGATTGAGGATCAAAACTAAAAACCAGACCATTTCATTAACACTGACTCTTTCAGCAACATCTAAGACTCCGACTCCGAAATGTTAAGGGCGCAAAAGTAAGGTTAAGAAAATCAGCTGTTAAACTCGGCGGAAATAAATTGACGACTCACGTATGCCAATCGTGCCCCGCTAGTGGTGCCAGTCGTGCCCCATTTTAGAGTATTTTTATATGTAATATTACTTTTTTCCTAAGCATCGGAGATCATCAATCAAAAATGCTATTAAAAATTTAAGTTTTAAACTGTAAAAATAATTCCCTTTCGAAGCTCATATGATTTATTTGTTCTTGAGAAATAGATTAGAATTATGGAAAAAACAACGTTTTGAAGTCCTCAATTTCTAATAATTCTCATACGATTTGTATTAATTTTTTTCATTTAGGATTTGCAGAGGGAAAAAGTAAAAGCTATTTACAACATATAAAAAATACTATCATGTTAGAATATTCATTTATTTAGTGAACATTTGAATGCCCAATCCACCCGCCAAACCCATCGTGCCCCACCGTCCCCTATATCGAAAAATGTTGTTTAAATAGAATTTGATGCTACAAATACTACCAACTTTGGAAATATCATTCAGACCATCATCGGGTCTTGGATCTTAATGAAACTTTGGGCATCGACTTTTGGAACTTAAAAATGAAGCACAGTACCCGTACTTTTATTCAATGGGTTTTTAAATCTGAAATTGAGATAAAATACAATAGCATTGCTCTTGTGGACAGTGCTTATACAAAAAAATTATGATTTTTTAAAGTTTCATTTTTGCGATGTTTCAATAACTTTCACCTCTTAGTATTTCAATGCGAATGTAGCTTTATGAAATACTTATACAAATTGATACATCTTCTTAAAGGTATCAATAACATATTTATTCATTAATATCTAAAATTAAATTAAGTTATAACAGTGACTATAATCAATAAACAAATGGCGCATTCAAGGCCGCTTCGTATCAATTCCACGGCCGATACTGTACAAGGTAGTGTTATGAGCATTTACTTTATTGTCAAAACTATATTTAGATTTTCATTCTACATATACTGTTTCCACCACTACTTTTTAAAACAATAAACATAAATTTTAAAACAATTTTGTATTATTACTAGCTTAAATTTAAATTTATGTAACATATTACTCATTGATTTTTCCTTAAAATTGATTCTTCGGTAATATACTTGAAATAGAACTACAATAGAATGAATCTACTGAAAATCATATGTAAGATTTAATATTATTTGAGTTACAAATTGTATTTCGCACTTTATTGGTTTTGTGTTTTTGCCACTGAGGTCGCAGGTTTAATTTTGAAATTCGATTAGCACTTGTTTTTAACGATGCATTTTATTATTATTGCACTACATTATTTTCTTGGATAACCATGGTTTTGAAACGGATACGGTTATCTAACAAAATAAATTGTAACTCAAATAGTATTAAATATATAGGGAAAACGCCATGAGTAACATATAGTGTTGGGCAAATTGGTACTTATTACTTAAAAAAAAAGAACAAGTATAATACTTGAAAAACAGGACTTAAGTACGAAAGTACTTAAGTAATATAATTAAGTACTGATACTTAATAAAACAAAAAATTGTTTTATAATTCATGTTTATTATTTTACAAAATACACATGGAAAAAGTATATGTAGAATGAAAATCTAAATAGTTTTGACAATAAAGTAAATGCTCATAATACTACCTTGTACAGTATCGGCCGTGGAATTTATGTGAAGCGGGCTTGAATAAGCCATTGGTTTATTGATTATAGTCATGGTTAATTTAATTTAATTTTAGATATTAATGGATAAATATGTTATTAATACCTTCAAGAAGATATATGAATTTGCATAAGTATTTCAAAAAACTACATTCGCATTGAAGTACTAAGGGTCAAAGTTATAGAGAAAATCACAAAAATGAAATTTTAAATAATCATAATTTTTTTGGATTGACTTTAAGAAAAAAGGTATTACGAGCTTTTTTTCTTAAAATGACCTAAATTTTTAGGGAAAAATAGTCCTGAGCCGAATAAATGGCTTTTAGATATCTTTATAAAAGTTCGCTTTTTTAGCCAATCGTACAACTTTTCACGAAAATTGACCTCCGGATTCGGATTCTACGGGTCAAAATAGATAAGAAAAATCTTGGTTTGCCTTCCGACATCTCAGTGCATACGAGAATGTACCTGCTTCCAGATTGAAATCAGTGTACAAAATTAGATGTTTTTAATAACGATAAAACTATTACCATGAATAAAATAAAAACAAATAATAAGTTTGTTGGGTGGGTGTATATGTAAAGTATATGACATCCTTTAGAACATGATAAAACAGTAAATGTTAAATAAATGAACATGTTACCAAAAGAAAAATTAAAAAAGATGAATTAAAAATACATGATTTACTATAACCACTCTTTACCCACTTGTAGTTATTTCATATAATATTATTATCAATTCTGATACCATATACTGCACCCCCAAAATAATTATGGTAACTTAAAATTCTATAATTTTATGAAATCAAACTAATAACGTAAATTTTTCATGGAGTAAAAATTTTTTACATGAATCTTTTATTATTATATAATATTTTCTCAACCATTTAAAACAATTTTTTAAGGGTATAAAGTACTTTAATGTTAGTATGAGCCATTTTATGTACAGAAATCAAGTTTAAAAAATTTCGAGTTGTTATAGTGGTGTTCTGGAGGTGCGATACATCCATTTTTCGTATGCGCATCTTAATAGAGTTAAGAAGATTACAAGAAGCTTTGAGAAAAGTCACCCTGTCTTAACACGGCAATCTAATATTGACGAAGCTTGGCTAGTTAGGTAACATTCTTGAACGAAGTATCAAGTAAGTGTTTCGTCAGCTTTCGATGAGGCCTTGGCTCGGTTCAGGAATCGATTTTTCGACCAGAATTCGTGGTAATATGAAACTCGTTAACTTCATTCGACAGTTTTAGTATACCTTCGGTTTGTAATTTTACAGGTACAAATTTCTTTCATTGTTTTTGAGAAATAATAATGTTTAGCAGGAAAATATAAGTATTTGCTAATGTTGTTATTATTAAGGAGGCTTATTTATCTTAAATTACTTAGATAAGTATTGTTGTTTACATATTTTTTAATTCTTTTTTATGTATTCACACTTTTGATTAATTCTAGTTGGTTTGAAACATGAACATTTTCAACTATTTATGTATTCATTTTCTTTAGAAATATTGGCGATTAAAAATGTAAAAATGATTTTTTTTGTAAAAAAAACTATTTAATATATAGATAATATGTAGATATAATTTAAAATTTCGGTTTCGAAAAAATATTATAAATAAATCACTCCAGAAAAATGGCTAGGTTCGTTTACCTCTCTCAATATCCGATTCGCTATTTTATTACTACGTGTTTTCTAGCCATCACTTAAAACCGAGGGAAAAAGTGTAAACAAAATTATTTACTCACCATTACCTCTCGGCGATTTCTCTAAGCGAAGATACTCGTTTGGAGTTGCGTTATAAAACAAAACTATACAAATAATAAATCACAAAGAGAAGAGCTAGCGCATGCTAAAGGAAAAAAGGAGCATAGGAAGTTCGCTTGCTCTCGAACGCGGGCAAAGAGAAAGAGACAGAGGAAAAGAGAGAAACACAGGCACTGCGGTAAAATGGCTCGGCTATAGGTATATTAGACGGCGTGACGCGAGACTACGGCAGCGTATCGGCCGTTGAACCTCCGCGGCGACTCCGTGAACGCCGAGAGAGAGAGAGAAGGAGAGAGAGAGAAGGAGCGAGCGGCTACCTATATAAGCGAGCGAGAGATAGAGGGAAAAAGGAGAGAACGTGCATCGACGACTTCCCTTCTCCCGTAAAAATTTCTATGGGCTTTCATTGGCGGATAATCTTTGCGCGAAGGGAAAATCGTGCCAGTGGGTCAGCGGCGTGCAGTTTGCACTCTGTGTATATATACATCGGACGAGTAAATAGGTGCACTTTTCTCTCCTCGCGCGCTCGCGCGTGCACTTTCCTACGCGGCGGCGCAACACGCTGCTGCAGGGAAACTGTTTCTCGGCTCGCGCGAACCCGTCAATCTTTACACGAGTTTCAAGTGCACCGTTCTTTTTCTCCGCTGTTGGTGCTGATGCTGTTCTTTTTTTTGTTTGCATTCGCCTTTGACGCTTGGAGTGAAGAGCTGTATAGCCGCGCGCACGGAGTGGCAGCTGCCCTGGGAAAAAATCGAAATCTCGCGCGCGGGAATGTCGCTTTTCGACTTCCCTTTGTGTGCAGGCGAAAACGTATTATTTCGCGGTCGCGTGCATTTTAAGATTGCGTCGGGGACATGTTTTTTCTTGCTCTGGATTTTGTGTTTGAGTTGGCTTGTTTGTGAGCTTTGCTAATTACTTGCTGCACTTATACTTTGTATGCATTTGCCTATACAAGTCAATATGCAATACAGGATAATGCACGTACAATGTACATATATACATTGAATTATCGACTGTCTTCGTCGTAATTTGAGTAGTAAATATATTACTTATTTGTTATCAATAATTTTATTTTTGATTTGATTTTTGATTTGAATAAATATAGATGATAAAAATAGATATTCTTATTACGAAAGAGTTATTGCGATATTTTGACTGTAACTTTTAATTAGAGCAACGATAATTGATTTACCAAAAAAATATTTATTCTTTGAAGAGCCCTTTAAAAAAATTGGCCGAGATTAAATGTAATTTGCACAATTTTATTTATCTATATGAAAATACAAAAGTAATTATTTTAAGATTTCTAAAAAGTGGCGTCCATTATGCACATTTATAACTAATTTTAACTACTGCTTTTGATCAGAGCTGCCAATATTGATTTCTCAAAAAATATTTATCCTTTGAATGGCCCTTTCAGAAGAAAATAATTAGTAGAGTTTAAATTTAATCGACAAACTATTTATCTATAAAAATACAAAAGTGACGATTCTAAGCTTCCGAAATAGTATATTACGCAACTAGTGCGCAAAATAGATGATTCATAGAATCACCTATGGGCACGAGTTGCGTATACTATTTTTTTTAACAGGGTTCGCAAAATTTTATACTCTCATTTTACATTCCCGCACTGGTGCAGGAATGTACTATTTTGCGCACTCATTTCGGTGTACAAAATAGAATTTTGCGCACTCAGTTAGGAAAATAACTTATGATTCTTTGACAATTGGCTAATCAAAAGATTGCGCGATAATTTTATCAGCCGTACATTTATAATACCGGCTGCAAATTGTGATATTTAATCGTTTCAAATATATATACATCCTCCCGGACAATTCGACTGTCACGAACGCGTTTTAAATTTTTTAAATATCCTCCAATGCATGTGCTCCAAAAAGACAAGCACAACCAATTACGCTACGTAATTTCAGAAACTTTGAAACTCGTTCGTGTCAGTCGAATTTCAGATAAAAATGAGAAAAGTAATAAAAGTGTTCGAAAAAATTACCATTTTCTACTGTTTATGAATTTTTTAAACATTATTTTAAATATAAAATAAAAACTTTAAACCCTAATATCTCAAAAACATAAAAAGTGGACTTAAGTCGTGTTTCTGGCAACCGACACTTAAAATAACCCAAATATCTAGGATTTATTGCAAGATAGATGGACAATGAATGCTATCTGCCATAATCCCCAATATTTTCATTTATTAACAATTCCCAAAGAAAAATCATAGGTTTTTATGCATCTATATTATTACTGTATGTGTTTATTAAAAAAAACATTCAATATTTGTGCTATAGATAAAGTGTAACGCTATTCATCAGTTTTAGTCGTGGAACTCAGTTCTGAATTTCTTAATCAGTCCTAGCCCCTATTACTATAGTCGTTATTGTTATTTTCTCTCCGTGTATGTAGCATCATTTCATAGAATTTGATCCCATCAAGTACATTATAATGCAAACTGTTAAGTAGGTATTTGTAATAAAATACTCTGTTGATAAGAACAAAAAATATTATTATGTACTTATATAATATTATATATTTAATATTTAGCCAGTAGTAATACTATTGTTTAAGTCAGACGCTGATTCACATACGCACACCCACTTAACCACCCCCCTCACATACATACAGACACAAACCCTAAGAGGGTAATAATTTTACTTTCTAAGGAGGTGGGTCGGAGCAACCTTGATTGGTGGAAATTTTACTTAACCTCCAAAAACTGCATCACAAAAATAAAAATTGGTGGGCATTGGTATAAGTACAAAAATGTCATTGTCCACTATTCTTTACTTAATAATAAATGATTATCAAGGTTGCTTATGTACGATTTTTTTATGAAATCTCGATGTATAACGAAAAATACGACGCGAGCTGAAGCTGTCGATGAGGCTAAGAAACGGTAAGATGACTATCAGTTGTACCGTTTTCTAGTGGTCAATTATAATAATATTTCATAATAACAAGTTTTTAAAGCTCTTAATAATCAAAAACGCTGTTGTTCACTGTTCTTTACAAAATAACAAATCATTATCACCCTCTATTTTAATGTTACTATGTAAATTTTAGACATAACGGAAAATACGGTGCGAGGTGGAGGTCACAATGGTAAAGTTCGCTCCGATCTCCCCTCAGTGTATTTTTACGGATTCCTCAGTAGCTCTTCTAGGCGATATCCCAACGCGATATCGGCTTTGCTTTTGCTTACACAAGATTATCCCAATACAAATATCTAGAAACCTAATTCAAGATTTTCTCCTGAATTAATTATAGAATACTTTCTATATCATGTGTTTATTATATTAGAATCAGTCATGGGCAAACCCTTTTTTTCTAAAAGATACAAATGGAATTAATACATAAAATAAATAAATGATTATAATGTCTGCAGAAATATATGTTTATATTTCGGCGGAAGATACCGCTAATATGATTAAGCGAGAGGAATACACGCACAAAGCGTTCACTATTTGGTTTAAATAAGAAATTTTGTCCCTTGAACTCAAAATAATAGTTTTAATAGGACGTTTTCAGTAGGGTTAGAGGTCGAATTTCGAAAAACCCCTTCTTAATATGTGTTTAAACCATGCGAGGAATATATTTCCCGAATTTTATATCCAAGAATTTGGACTTGCGCCTAAATTTATGAATGAAAAAGTGAGCAGACATTTATATTCTATATATATATATGTATGTGTGTATATATATATATATATATATATATATATATATATATATATATATATATATATATATATATATATATATATATGTGTGTGTGTGTGTGTGTGTGTGTGTGTGTGTGTGTGTGTGTGTGTGTGTGTGTGTGTGTGTGTGTGTGTGTGTGTATATATATATATACACACATATATATATATACCTACATATATATACACATATATATATATTTATATTATATATACATATATGTGAGTGTGTATATATATATATATATATATATATATATATATATATATATATAATAAAGAAACAGCGTTTGTTTGTTTACTAATCCAATTGTTAATAAATTTAAAACACAGAGTATTTCTGTTTTCCAAAGTGTCATAATACATTATATTTTATATTATATTCACAAAACCAAGTTTTGGTATTTCCAAACTTTGCAAACAAACATCACGGCTGAATCCGTGGTGGAACATGTTAATCTTCCATGTACAATGACTTAATAAGTGTCATTCAGATAATATAAAAAACCCATCGGCAATGGAACTTTGGTCGGAGCGATATCTGGCTCGCATGCTCGACGTACATACCGAAGACTCATCAATGCGAATGCACTCTACTCGATCCTCTCTGCAGATTGAGAAACAAAAACAGAATAACAAGAGTCAAATCCGTATATTATTATCGTCGGACGTGCCGCGTGCTATGTCGGCGCGCATCTTGTATACAACCGTCTCGCTCGAACGTTAGATGCTCGTCGTGCCGCTGAGTTATGAGGATCGCGAGCCTCTTCTGCGCAAATAAAGAGTGTCAAGGTCGGTCGGGGAGAAGGCGAATACACCAGACGTAGTGACGTCCGTGATCCCGCACCAGGTGCAGCAAGGCACCGGCACTAAGCTCTGTGCCTTTGCGTGTCATCGCGTTGTACGCCGGGCCGATGTGAGCTAATCAGCTGATCGGCCACGCCGTCGGCTGGTATTAAGGCACGGGTGCACGCTTCCTTCGACTGCAGTTGCTGCTGTTACCGCTGCTACTAAGCCATTTTTGGATGGGCTGGTAGTAATTGTTTCCGGACCTTTTCTAGGGCTCGTAGCTCTTGCGCCAGTTTCGTCAATCGAAGAAATAGGGACCAAGCTGATATGCACCAGAGGACAATTTTCTCTTTTATGTTCTTGATAATTTTTATAGAGCATTAGAAATTCTGTGAAATTCCCTATGAAGCAATTATACCCAAGCTGTATTGAAGAATTATCAATGAAACAGTTTTTTTTTGAAAATTAAAATACTTACGTATACAAATTTTTAGGCGTGATGGTATGCGGCATTATAACAATTAAGGTTCAATAACGGCATTTAATATACATCTTAGTTATTTAGTTATAAAATAGTATGTTGATTAATATATTTACTATAACTCGTATAACAAGTAAAACAATTGGTTGTATAAATATTATGTGCTTAACTTTCGGAAAAGAACCATTTACTTTTGACATATATTGACATATGTTGGATTGGCGATTATTGTTGCGAAAATTTTGGAGTGTTGAACTTAAAATAGCGAATCTAGATCTACAGCGATATGTTATACACTTTCGAACTACAACATGGATATTATAGTTCAGCATACAAAGTAAGCACTGCAATCTAGCGATGACAACCTCAAGCTAGTAGATGTCTGTACTATAAAAGTTTTCATACTGTGTAACTGTCTGCTATCAAAATTTTAATGAAAAGAAATGTAATTTTCCGAAATTAATCTGTAAATCTGAATTATAACGCAGATAAAGGTGTTTATCTATGATTTTTTTAAGTAAAGAATTATTTTTTATTTTTAAAAGTTATGGTATATTTTAATATACTTTTATTTCCATACACCACGATGCTGTTTAAGCCAATGCGTACATTCAAGCATCCTTAATTTTTGCTTAAAACAAAAAATCCAAAATGATTATAATTTTTTATGTTATATCACCCTAAATAGATCTAAAAAAATAAATAAAAAGTATGAAAATTGAAATTCTATAGAATTTGGAAAATGAAAATTACAATTTTTACGAGGTAACGTTCATTTGTTTATGAAAAAACACAAATTGTTAAAGTTGATATTTTATTAACTTTTTAAGTCCATTGAGGCAAACTGATCAGTGGCAGCACCGATTCAACAAGGACGAGCCTTATTACTAAGGGACTTCAGATGGAGACGGTGCCTAAATACTGTTCGAGAGACGTGACTACAGCAAGGATCAGATACAAGACAGGCAACGGCGGCACAAGGGATATTCTAGTTATGGTGGCCTACTTCCCGTACGACACTGCGGAGTGTCCACCAAAGGAAGTCGTGGCCTTGGTAAGAGAGTGTGAGGCTAAGGGGCTAGGGTTTATTATGGGGTGCGATGCCAATACACAACACGTTATATGGGCAGCTCAAATACCAACGAGAGGGAAGAAAAGCTGCTCGAATACCTAGTCTCGTCAAATATTGATATATTAAAAAGAGCAGCAAACCGACCTTCCAGAACTCGATAAGGGAGGAGGTCATCGACACCGCCCTTGCATCGAGGTCACTCTAGGCGGAATAGGAGGCTAGCAGGTCTGGGAGGAAGTCTCGATGTCGGACCACAGTCACATTTCCTTTCAGATCGGAGGGACAGGGACGGAGAATAGGTTGAAAAGAAACCCGAAGAAAACGAACTAGGTCGGATATAGGGAGGAACTCAAAGCTAAGATCGTTAACTTTCCCACCTCATATGGGACGGCGGAGGATATAGATCACTGTTGCGAGATCCTACAAGAAATAATCATCAGCTCGTTTACACACAACTGCGAGCTTAGGAAATGCGCGGCACCCAAGGGGGCCCCATGGTGGAATCACTCTTTGGAAAAGCAGCTCAGAAAGGTAAGACGGCTATTCAATAGGTCCAAGCGAACAAAAAGAAAGCAAGACATGATCCTTTTTAGAACGATACAAAGGGAGTACAAGAGGGAGATTGAATTGGCCAGAGAACAGGGATGTAGAGGACACTGCGAGAGCCTGAGGAATCTGACCTACACAGCCAGATAGTGCAGGGTTCTACAGAACCCAAAGGTTCCAGTGGCGGATACAATTCGGCTGAGTACGGGTGCATGGGTGGAGGACGGACAAGACGAACTAAGCGGGCTACTCTATCCAGGTCCACTTTCCGGACATCCAACCCTTGGAGCAAAAGACGGGTTTCTGGCTCCGCGTGCGAAGTGAGGACTGGCAGCTGGTAAGACACATAACGGACAAAAGAAGAATAGTATAGAGTGGGCAGTGAACACGTTCGAGCCCTACAAGGCAGTAGGGCCGGATGGGGTCTTCCCGGCGCTGCTGCAGAAGCGCCACAACGTGCTGGCGCCCGCACTGGGAAAGCTGTTCCGGGCGTGTCTGGATATGGGACACGTACCTGGTAACTGGCGATGGGTGAGAGTAGTGTTGCTCTTTAAAACAGGGAAAGCACAACACTCAGAACCAAAGGACAGACCGATCAACTTGACATCGTTTCTACTAAAGACGATGGAAAGACTGATGGATAGATACATCAAGGAAACATCGCTGATAGAGGTACCTCTACATGCTAGGCAGCATGCCTGCAAGACGGCCAAGTCGGTGGACATGGTCCTGGTGAGGCAGTAAGCTTTATACAGAAAGGCATGAATATTAAGGGCATGGTGATACTAGCCTTTCTAGACGTGGATGGTGCCTTCAACCACACGACCAGAGATGCGATAATAAAAGGTATGATTGCGCATGCTCTACCGAAAACCCCATATAGATGGATTTGGTACATGCTAAGCTGCAGAATGATAGAAGCTCAATGGGGAACACACACAAAGGAAGGTAAGGTGACTAAGGGGTGCCCGCAGGGGGGAGTCTTTTCTCCACAATATGGTGCCTGGTGGTCTATGAACAAATACGTCTGCTAAACGACGCAGGGTTTTATGCTCAGACGTATGCAGACAACATTGTCATAATGACGAGGCGATAACGAGGAGGTGCTGACAGGTCTTATGCGATATTGCGCTGAGAGTAGTGGAGACCTGGTGTAAGTTGGTAAAGCTGGGCGTTAATCCCAAAAAGGTTAGCGTCATGTTGTGCACTACCAGGTATATGGCGAATTCGATCGAGGGGCTCGACCTGGCGGGTGGTCCCCTTAGCCTGGTCAAAGAGACCAAGTACTTGGGGGTTACATTCGACAGTAAGCTTAATTGGGGTAAACACATTAAAGGAAAATGCGAGAAGGCAATTAGTATGTTCTGGGTCTGCAGAAGGGCCTTTGAGTCAGCAGACTGAGACTGGCTCATGGAGCTCTCGTCTGGGGTAAAAGAGGGGAACTCAAAGTACATGAGAAGGTACTTGATAGAATACAAAGGTTAGTGCTGGGAGGAACGACAGGATGCATGCAGAAGATACCCACACGCGCTAGAAATCATGTTGGATATCTCACCACTGATCAAGGTGATTGGGGTAAACGCTTTCAAGACCTATTACAGGCTAAAGGAAGCACCGAACTGTAACCAATTCAGGGATAATGAAGTTGTTGCAGGAGCTCTGCTTGGCATCGATAGGGTACGACAGGATTAGAGAGAGGATCCGGTTCTGAAACTCCTACAGGGTCATACTCTCGGACAGGATAAAATGGAGCGGAGGGTCGCACGACCTCAGAAAGGTGGATATCGTATGGTTTACGGACGGTTCTAAGGGCGACGACGGAGTGGAAGCTGCCGAACTTGTTCCGCTATTCTTGCCGTACATATACTACCGAACTCACTTCGGTCAAAACTACCGAACAGTTCAGCAAGTCTGACCGATGTATTCTCTCAGTGTAGATGGAATTAGTATCAACTCCAAGGAGGTACTAAAATGCAGGGAAGTTCTAACTGTCCTATCGGCTCTGAACTTAGTGAGGTTGCTGTGGGTGCCAGGACACTCAGGCATCCAGGGAAATGAGAAGGCGGACAGGCTGACAGGCAGAGGCTTTAGACAGGTAAGGGCAAAATACTGAAAGACGGCAGTCCCACCTTGCGAAGCGAAAAGGACCGCGGGGGCCTGGCTCCAATAGGGATCACGTGTTAAAAGTTTCATTTTTAGAGTTACATATTTCAATTTTTAGCGTGAAAAGAGATATTGAAATTGTGCCTATGTATAAAGTACACATAAATTAAGGTATATTTCAAGTTAAAGAGAAATTTAAAGAAAATTGATTTTCCGGACAACTACCTTAATTTCTAAACATTGTAGTATCCGAAGTATCCGTCGAATATTTTTTTCTGGTACTCAGTATTCGACAACAGTATCCGTCGAATACTTTTTTACGATACTCAGTATCCGACGAAAGTATCCGTAGAATACTCTTTTCCGATCCTCAGTATCTGACGAACGTATCCGTCGAATACTTTTTTCAAATATTCAGTATCCGACGAAAGCATCCATTGAATGATGAATCTGTAAAACCTTTTTTCTGGTAACTGAATATCTGATGAAAGTATCTGTAAAATACTTTTTCCGGAAATTGAATATCCGAATATCCGAATAAAAGTATTCTATACTTTCGTCGGATACATTTGCTTTCTCCAAGAGGAAGCTTTGTGATAGTAAAAAAGGTTTTCAAAAGAAAATATAAAACATGTTTTGGAATATTTGTGATCAAAATACACTATTTTTAGATTATGTCCGTATGGATTCAGAGCTCTTTTTGTTTTTTTTTTACACGAAATAATTTTTTTAGATTTTCGGATTTGTTTTGGTTTTTGAATAGTTTTCAATTTTTGAGTTTTAGTTTTTCGAGTTTTTTTAGGTATGTTAAAAGTATTATCATTCATGCAGTATAAATACATTTGAAGAGCATAAAATCTCCTAACTTTTCCGATCCAAAATTTTTGAGAAGATAAATCTCTTCGTTTGTTATAAGCACAAACGTATCTTTCTTTTTAAACTGTTATATATAGAAAATATATTATAGAAAATCATTGAAAAAGATTTAGATGATCATATCAGCAACATGGAGTACAATATTCCGTAATATTTTTGAGCCATTTTATTTTTCTTTTGCCGAGAAAAAAATCATGTTGTAAGAAAAGTGGATTTTTTATGGCCCACGATAACTTGAGTAAAACGGCAGAATCCTTCTGAAACTTTCCAGAAAGGTAGCTTTTTATTATCTCTTGACTAAGTTCTTTGCCCAGATCATAAGTACGAAAAAAGTATCAACGCACACTTTCGTCGAATACTGAGTATGCGAAGAAAGTATATGTTGGATACTTTGTTCAAATACTTTTTTAAATCACACATGTGGGCTTAAAAAAATTATATAGAATGCTTAGAAATTAATATTTCAGGCTTTTATCTTACAATATTTTGCGGTCAAATACTTACCGAACTCTGTTCTAAAGTATACTGTGTAATATGGGTAATTTTCAACGCACATACAATTGTTTTAATATGCTATTTAATCTCTTAGTATTTAATTTGTACAATAGAATTATTTCTGTGTATTACGTTTTACAAATGCAGATAAATGCAAATTACGTACTTTTAAGTATTTTGTCCCGTGATTTATAAGAAACCACAATTTGTAAATTAACAATGGTAAAAGTGACTATACGACTGATGTAATTTATGAGTAGATTGACGACAGAATTGCATTCATTATTATGTAGCGGATTTTAAGTCTTCTTCGTAAAACTGTTTGGAAGTATAAATAAAAGATAAAAATCCAGCTGACGCAGCTTGGCTCAGTGACAACCATATAATTCAATCAATAATTTTATACTAGTACGAAAATCAATCTGATGACTAAATAATAATAGGTTGGTTGACCTTTATTTGTTTTTAACTTCAAAGTCAATTTTTATAGCATGATTTTTGCGATAATCAAATATAAATGTAAAAAGTATGTATCACAAAAATGTCTAAATTGGTAATAACATTATAAATATGATAATTTTTATAATTGTCCATTATGCAAAAGTTTTAAAAAGCATTAAATAAAACATTCATTAATTTTTTGGTTTGTCTGACTTAGTCTTTGTATTATCTACTGCGTCGTAATAGACATCCTTTTCCACGTTATTAGAAAAACTTTGTCCTGGATTTTTTTAAATAAAAGCTTTGAATAAAACGTAATTTTTAAAATTAAATGAAATTTCTGAACTTTTCCGTGGTATAAAATTATCTAGATTTATCGAGGTCTATCTAGTTTTGTGCAGACTACTGTAAAAGCCTTCATGTTTCAGATGGGCCTCGATAGCTTTACATAGAACTAGATGTACCAGGGTGATTACAATAAAAATATTTGAATACAAAACTATTTATGCAAGTTACATATGTCGTAGCTCTCTTAGTTTATGCACAAATTATTAAAAAATAATTTAATTTGAGTATTTTACGTTTAAACAAGTCATGTAGTATTATTAATTATTATTAAGCAATTTATTATAATGAGCTCTTTGAATTATATAATATAATAATTAACACGTTAATGCCGAAACTCTGAAAAAATAGAAAAAAAACTTCGATAGATCATGTAGAAACGTATTTCGGCGCTTAACTAGAAGATTTCTGCGGTAAATTTCTTTTCAATTTTTTTAGATTTCTCGAGATTTATGCAGTAAAAAATGACTTAGGCTTCCATTACCAGAATTGAAATGGTCCACTTCGATCTGATCCATAACAGTTAGTTTGCATAACTTCGAATTTATCACGTAGAAATCTTAGAAAACGAAAAGAAATTGTGTAAATATAAATTGTGAAATCCTCTAGGACGCATACGGCATCAACGGGTTAACTTCAGTAGAAAATTGACCAATTTGTTAATTAATGTAAGCTCATCAATTTGCAAACCTTATCGTAAAATTACCTAGGCAACTTCCGAATCGATTAATTGGTTCTTAAGCAACTACTAATTAGAGAAAGTCTAACATTTTATTGCACCAGAAGTTTGTATATTACCAAGTTCTTCCCTAGAAATAATGTCTATTTAAGTAGGATTTTTCCACACAAAAACTGCTCAACAATTCTATTAGAATCCTTTAATATATGCATATAAAATATAAAAACAAAAATAAAATTATTTTCAACTATCGTTTTCTTTGTTATTGTTATAGCAAGTTAGAGAATATGAGAAGTAAAAAAAACCCTTATAAAAGTTCATAGTTATCTGCATTGTAAGTAATAAAGAAAAGAAAAATTTAAGGGCACGTAGTTTTTCTATCCTACGTTTTGTAATTATTCTAAATTATCAATAACACTATTTAAAAAGTAATACAGGCCTATACAGAAAAAGAACAACTAAAGAAGTTAGAAGTCATGTATTTAAACGATGGCTTATGATCCCAGTATAGGTGGGAACAAAAATTACCAGAAAATTACCAACTGCAACCTATTTGTTTATAACAATTTTATAAACAATATACAAAAAATGTTTTTTTCGTTCTGGAAATAATTTGTTCATAAAATTTTAGCAATATTAAGAAGAAAAGTTTCTTATAAATTTTTCTCTGATTCGCTGTAAAAAATCCGTAAAGTTTTAAAAAATGACAAAAAACCCTATATTAGTTTTTTACGAGTAAAAAGAAGTATAATAAATTACATTTTTCGAAATTTTACAAGCAACATTGTAAAAGATAGCTTTTACACTTTTGGAATACCTATACAACACCATCTTTAAATAACTTATATTAACTCATCGTAGAGTTGTTTGAAAAAAACTATACGACTTAGAATAAGTGAGCTGTAAATCATAGTGCTAAATTGTCTTTTCTTTGAAACAAGTATCACTAAGAGATAAAATAAGTTATTTTAAAAAAATTTTGCATTGTTGCTTGTAAAATTTGAAAAGTTTAATCTATTATATTTATTATACCCGTAAAAAACTAGAATAACGATGTTTTGTAAATTTTCAAAACTTTACGTGTTTTTCATAGCAAATCTTTAAGTCCTAGAGAAAAATATATGACAAACTTTATCATAAAATTGCTGAAATTTTATAAAAAAAATCCAGAACGAAAATACCATTTTTTGAATATTAATTGTTTATATGATTGTTACAAACAAATAGGTTGCCGTGAATAATTATCTGGAAATTAATTTTCCCAATATACTGGGATCATAAGCTATCGTTTAAAAAAGTTTCAGCTTGCGGTCATGATATCGCAATTTTTACCCTCAAACCGCAGGCCTACAAAGCCAACAAGGAAAAGATTGTCTAATTTCTCCCGCAGTGACATTGTTTATTATCTCTGTTCATCGGGAGACTTTCCTGCCGCGTGCGAGCTCTCTCTCTCTCTCTCTCTCTCTCTCTCTCTGTCTCTCTCTCTCTCTCTCTTTCACACGCACGTGCAGCGTAATAAACTCACGCGAGGGTTGCACTGCAGTGAGCCCGATATCTCCTGCTGTAGTCGCGTCGACATCAAATCCCAATCCGCAGTATCAATCAGCGTGATGTACGTATACATACGAATACAGAGCGTCGCAGCGGCTGCAGCTCTCCATATCAAGACCATACATCTGCATTTTCTCGCGCGCGTACTACTTTCCGTCCGAGTGCAATTGGGAATTGCCACGTTCTCGCCGTGCATATACACGTACATGCACACATGCCTGAGATATATATATATATATATATATATATATATATATATATATATATATATATATATATATATATATATATATATATATATATATATATATATATATATATATATATATATATATATATATATATATATATATATATATATATATATATATATATATATATATATATATATATATACAAGCGCGCATCTCTCGCAACAAATCGAAAACTTCCCCCGCCTACGTACATGGCTGCGCCGCGGCGAGCGCGATCGCTCATCTCTCTTTCTCGCTTTTGCGCAGCGCGAGTTTTCCCCTGGAAGAAAGTGCCGCGCGGCGTTGTATCCCGCGGAAAAGGTGCGCGCGTAGGATATGGAGAGACAGCGAAAAAAGGAGAAACAAAAAAAGACGAGCTATGTGGCAACCAGAGAGATAGGGAGATAGAGAGAGAGAGAGAGAGGGAGAAAGAGTGAGAGAGAGAGAGAGAGAGACGGAGAGCGCAGCGGAGTACGTATAGTATAGTAGCCGGTCGCTGCGAGAGCTATCTCCTCTCGTCGTCTCTCGGGGTTAGCGGCCGTGAAAGTAACTCCCTGCAAGTGGGTCGGGCATTTTTCAAAATCGTCGCGACGATTGCGTGCGCCCACAATCGACCTACATCCGCGAGGTCGAAGCCCTCCGCGCCGCCTGCACCGAGCACTGCCCCGGTCTTGCCCGCGACCGAGCGAGCGCAGCGAGCTGCATCATGCTGCTGCTGCATCTCTCGATGCCGGCGCTCGCCGCGAGAGATCTGCGTTGCGGGCCTTTATGCCCGTTCTACACCGACGGTTCTCCAGTGTTGTGGCGGTGCTTTGGCTTTTATTGTTATGAACATTTTCTAGAAAGCTGAGAGAGCCCGGGAGACTCGGAAAAGTTTTTGCTCTGTTCGAAGGTGTTGGTAAAAGAGCTTTGGCGCAGATATCCGTTGCAAGCTCTTTGTTTACATGTAGGTACTGCAGTCATGCATTTACTCAAATTTTAGTCTCTTGGATACTGAATGACGACGCTTTGAGAGGTGTTTTCTGGCACCTAAAAATGAAGTGTTAACACCCTTAGTTGATTGTTTCAATGAATCCTTATTTTCAAAAGATATGCTAATTGACTTGAATTCAGCGCTATGTAGGTGAAAAATCGTAAATCTACATCTCATCATAGCTCTGCAAGTTTGGACACTTCAAAAATAGGTTATAAAAGTTTCTTTTATATAAAAATAATAATCTGACCCAAAATTATTAACAATTATGATGATGATTATTATTATTAATGATGTTGACTGAAAATACAGGAATATTTGAGGAAGTTTAGCTCTTTTAAATTTGTTGATTTTCAATTAATTTTCTGTCATTATGTTCAATTGTTAATACCTTTGGATCAGATGAATAATTTTATTAGGAGTTTAAATGTATCATGTGCCCTCTAGTGCTGTCTACTCCATGGGCTATTTTCACTATGTATTATAGATACAGTAGGTATCCCGTCTTAAATTAACAAATATGGTGGATGGGGAGTAACATTAATTTTCACTCGCGCCTTTACTCCCACGGTGGTAGTTTTCTTTGTCAATATGAAACAAAGATTAAGTTAAAACTCGTTTTGCCGTCTTTTTATTACATAGTATGGGAAAACATAGATATTATAATAGTTTAACAAATGGTTTCGGTAATGATTTTGTCAATAGCTTTTTGTGTGTTAGTTAACTTGGTTTACGCCTTCATTTACTTTCTTACTTTTTATGTTTATAAAACCTATGTCATATGACCAACTATACTTGTGTTGCACTTTGTACAAAAAATGCAGCTTATTCAATAAAAAAAGAAAAAAACCTGGATCAAAATACGATATTTTTTAAATGTAACTAAAAATTTAAAATCTTAAAAAGAGGCAAATAAAATGGCCGAATTTTGAGAAACGTCGGTATATATCAAAGGGAAAGAAAAAATGGTTTTCTATAGATTTATATGTATAGTTTAGCTCGATCGATCAAATCATTCACGAGATATCGTCGATCAAAAATATTGTAATATATTAATATGTTTAATATGTCATTATATTATATGAATATATTAACATATACTTTTAAAATTAATATATTTATCAGTGCTGATATTAGTAGAAAATAAAGTTCAAATTTCAATTCGATCTATTAAGCTGTTCACGATAAATCTTTCATCAACAACAATCGTAATATATCAATATATTATATGAATATATATTTATATACCGTTGTAAACAATGTACCTACGCTGATACCAGTAGAATCTATATTATTCAAATTTCAGATCAATCGGTCAAGCATACATACAACAAACGAAACAAAAGAAAAAATTTCTACTAAATACATTCTTCTTATAGTAAAAAGGTATTTTTTCACTATTTTGAAAATATATGATTTGCACCTTATTATATATTCTAGATATATTATACTACGAAATGATAGCCATTGATCACAGCTGATTCGCTGACAGTATTAATTATCACCCAACTTCGCAAACACGAACATATTCTAATGTTTGAAATTGATTGGTCAGAGCGGTAGTGGTATCGCGTTATAATGGTCCCAACGGTTTTAGTGTTAGTGATTTGACTGTAGATATATTTATTTTACCTTATAAACAAATTTTACAAAAATATTGTTTTGTAACACATGCACGATTTTCGTGCTTTTTCGTGGATTTAAGCGGGCAAGAAGTGGCCGTTTACCTACCGGCAAAAAAAATGTTCTTTACTTTTGGGCTCACTACAGCGTTTGTCCATGTTACAGCGCACAGTAAAGAATTTTATTATTAAATTAAAAGTAATTAAATTATCTTATCTTTCATTTATCTGAAATTCATTTATCTTCGCTTCGCTCGGGCAACAAACTACACCCGCGCGAGAATCACCTGCTTTGCACACTAGTTGCATAATGTACTATTTTTATTATAGAGCTTTTCTCTATACGTCTTACATTTTTATAACATTCTCTACAACTAATCTACAATTCTACTAATAATTCTAAAACGTATACTCAAATACAGTAGGAATAAGGGGTGTGAGGGCCAAAATTCGACTTTATAGTTAATTGAGCATAGAAAACTTAAAGCACAATACATGCTTTTATATTTAAATAGTTTAGTTTTCTGTATCTATCAAAATAAATTTAGTGATTATAAATATGTTATCTGCAAAAGTGAAGGAAATGCTCCGGTTGAAACTCGGGTTTTTGTCCTGAAAATTTAGTTCGAACTTAATCTGATGAATTTTTCAAGTTGATAATGTTTTCTTCTGCTTCGAAATCAATTGGACTTAATTAATATATATATTGACATGAAACTGTATGCAATAATACTGTTTGATATGAGGCAAAAGTACCTACTATGAAACACCCTCTTAACTGTGTCCCTTTTATGAAACAGTATAAAAAATGTTATATAAGGAATAATTATAACATGCATAAACAAATATAAAAATGTTACTGATAACTATGAATGATTTCGTCTGTAAATATACGAACATGAGTATTGTTATATAATAAGTAGTATTATAAAAAATAATTCACTTTTGCGTATCTCCAAACCCGTGCAAATCGGCGGTGTTAGGAGCCGAAGCAGCTGATTTATACGACTTTGTTTTTGAACTATATTAATAAATGTAAATGACTTCACACCATGTGCAATAGCTTAAATTGTAGCTTTCGGTCCATAGATTTTAATTATCTACAGACTGTTTTAATGTTGGTGCGATTTTTATTAAATATATAGCTGTTTTATAACAGGTGCGCGAGTTAGTGGAAGTTCGTATTTATGAAACACCTTTACAAGGGCTTTTTTATAATAATTTTAGCTATTTGCATATTATTTTCTGTATTATGAAACAATAAATACTACATTTTAATGATATAGCTCCCGTAAATATGAAAACTAAGTAAAATAAGCATGTTTATTGAATTTAGCAGCCTAACCTGTAACTTATAAATTGCGAAGTCAATTCTATGAGGCATAACCCTAAATATGACCATTTTGTTATTATTGAAAACTTTTTAAAAAAGGATGTCAATCTTATGTTGACGTTATTCTTCGTGTATATTAGGCGCATTATTTACGAAAGGTATAGCAATTATAAGTAAAATCAATGATTTAAAGTGATATTTACATATTTATTACGTTTCATAATAGGGACATAAATTATGAAACACCCGGACATCGTGCGATTGCACTGTTTCATATTACGTGCAAGGGATCACTTCAATATTTTATTAATATAATTCATTATTAATGTCAAATTTGTATTTTAAAGGCATTATCTGTTCAAGGAAAGTCTTGCCCTTCGAGTAATATCAAAAGTTTTAACGTTATACGCTTATTCAATCCCAATTTTACAGAAGTATAAAATGTACCCCGAAATCTGTTTCATAATAGGTACTTTTACCTTAACAGAAATGTTATTTTTTTTTCCAATCCGTTTTATACACATTATTTGTCAAATAAAAGGACCATTCGGATTTCAGGACACACACTTCTATTAGGGATCACATTATTTATGAAACTCTTTTTAGACTAAGACATTTTGACAAACATTGGTAAAAACTATAACTAGTCTGCAACTAATATAAAAATCCTTTCATCTAATCTCAAAATGGTCACTAAATTTGTCTACAAACGTAATAGAAATGTTGTTTATTTCAAATTCGTCGATGAGTGACAAAGACAGTAAATTAAAAAGTTAAAAATTAACGATTAATAACAACATTTTTGAAACCAGGATAAATAGGCCACCGATTAAGTGACTCGTCAAGGCAAAATCAACGACGATTAGTCGGTGTAAAAGTGCCATAACGGAGACACACGATGCTCTCGGTGACTTCTCCTCTCGCGTTCCTCGCAAGAGATCATGTCTCTTTCGCTCGCGTGTCTGCACTCTTCGCGCGCGCCCGCGTGCGGATGTTCCCGTCGCGCCCGATACCGTTTCGGGCTGCTCGCGCGCGAGCGAAGAGAGTCGAAGGAAAGTGCAATTCTTCTATAAACGCCCGCCTCTCAAACGGACGCGAACTCTCTCTCTTGTGCAGCAGGCGCATCTCGGATGCTCTCGCTGCAGCTTTTCCTTTATGTCGGGCGACCGCCACGCCGCCGCCGCCGCTCCACTCTTCTCTTTTCCAGCTCGCGCTTTTTTTGGCCTATACCGACGTTTTTGCCAGCCTCGTCTTACTCTCTCGAGAATCGACGAGAAATTTGTTATATGGCGTTTTGACCTAATGCGAGCCGCTTTAGAAATCGAGATTCGATAATAATAGAACGACGAGAAAATGGACTATAATATGCCCGAGGCTTTTGCCGTTTTTATGATAACGTTGGATTTTTATGTCGGCGTACTTTGTAGGCTGAAATTGGTTTAGGCGACGTGGTTTATGCACACTGAGACATTTATGTAAAATTGTTTTTATTAAGTCTACCGATAATCTATGCTCTTAGTGGATTGATAGGTAATTATAATAAATAAACATATGAATGATTTTTTTACGAAACTTGTAGGTAGCTTCAACTAATTTTTGCTTACAAATGAAAGTAGCGCTTATACTGATTTACTATATGATGCAGATGCATCTCAAAAATGCACTTTTATCATGATACGCTACCAAAGATATGAATCAGGTTTGAAAAAGAAAAAACAATGTGCAAAAGTGATTAATTCTTTTTAGATAAAACCATTACTTACTTAAATAGAATGGAATAAAAAATTACTGGGTAAATAATATGCTTCTGATTAGTTTTGAGTACCTATACGTACACTCAACCTGGGAAATTTCTGGTCGAATGCGTTTGAATTTTTGTGAAATACTGCCATTTCATTGGGCATCATTGGATCCAACGCAAGTTTTCGTTAAGCTCATTGGAGGATTTCAAACGCATTCGACCAGAAATTTCCCATATAGAGTGTACATTCATTCATGTTGGACCAAATACAGCTCATACCTCAGCTCATACTCTTCTAGATTTTAATACAATATTTTCCAATTTCTAGAATTATAATGGATACTTTAGTGTAATTATACAAAATTTGGATATATAACTTTTCCGAAATAATATAATACTAGCAAAATACCTTTCGATTTTTATACAAAATCAATGTATGTAATATTAGAACAATTAGTTTGGTTGGGCGAATCTAAGTGCCAAATAAATCTTCTTGACTGGATGAAAATAAAACTTTTGGGTTTCAATTTCCTAAATTCTCTGCTAAAACTATATAATATAAGAATATATATGTACATATGCACTATTTTACCTAAATGGTGTACTAGGGAACATTTTATAACTGTAGAATTACCCGACATTTTCACGTTTAAATGTATGTATTGTATATACCTTTTTTTAAAAAATCGCTAACTTTGGAAGCAAAAATCGTAGGATAATTTTACGAAAAGCAAATGAAAGGAAATAGTATTATAAATCACCCTGGTAGAAATTTATCCCGTTCACTTTATAGTTCTATGTAGAATAATTTCGCACTGTGTATATCTATGTAGGCAAACTAGATAGTTACTATAAAGGCGACTAACAGCCGTCCCTTCTAGTTTCACATATTATTTTCCCCGATAAAACTGGATAAGCAAAATTATGACAATAACAACCACTTAAAGGTTATGTTTTAAGAAACGTAAGCATAATCCATTATGCTTATTATGTATTATTTTGATTTAAAGGTATTTTCATGTTATTGTTCACCTATTACAAATTTAAGTAAATGTAAATAACCTCTGAAGTGTAAGGTTATCAAATTTTAGATGCATCGAATTTTTTATTTAAGAACTTAATAACAATATTATGTTGCACATATATATTAAACAATCAAAATAAGAAAATAATCTAAATATCCAAATAACTATATGAAGTATTAGAGCAAATATTTATTTTGATTATGTAAAATTAGTTTCCTGACATTTGATTATGTTCCATCATAAATACAGGCTTGGTTTCAAAACCTGTACGGTTAATGTAAGGAAAACTATTTTCACACACATTTATTATCAACTGATTAATTTTCTATTTTTAAAAGAAAATAATGTATTTGGGTTATTATCTATGTTCTATTTTTGTATTTCCTAATGTGATTAATTTATAATCAAACACTTTCATTTGACATCTATGACCAGCTAAAACATAATAATTAGTTATTTATAAAGAAAATTATCGTCTACATGTGTTCGACTAATGTGTTTGTCTTTGAAAATGTTGCCACGGATGCTCAGTTTATGCATTATAAGAACTCACACGTGGATGAAAAATTATTATTATTTATATATTATTTTTCAGGAAACAACTAAATCAATCAATAACTTTATTTTGTGATCACTGTTTTTCATATACAAGGAACAATATTTTTAAATTTTCATTTTTTAGGTTAGATATGCTTTTTTACTACTTTTATATGTAAATAGTATGAATAGAACTGTATAGATCTTATTATTATAATTGAAAACTTGCATGTTAAACTTTTTTTAACATTAATTTTTACAATAAAAGTTCTGTACAATAAATAATATAACCTCACAGATTTTATATGTATACATTATTATTGAGACAACTATGTAGATCTGTGTGGATTTATTGTGTTTTGTATAGGCTAGTACTATCTAGTTTGTCTATAAAGGCCGTTATAGCGAATGTGGGCGCCACGATAAGATTTCTACCAGGGGCAATGTAAACTTTTAACCTAGTTTTCAAATTTTGTTTAAATCATCCGAGATTTTGTTATAAGTTGATTTTAAAAAAATATTCTGGTGACAAAGAGAATATAACATCCTTTCAATTACATTTCTTAAAGTTATGCTACGATTTTTGCTTTAAGAGTTACAGATTTTTTTAAAAAAGAGAAAATCTTACAACATTTAAATATAAAAATTTCTGGTGCTTCTATAGTTATGAAACGCACTGTATAGTTGCAAATGCAATTAATAATTTAAAGAATGAAAGCGAAAATTTAATTAAATTTTATAGGTAAATGAATATTGGGCTTTATAACTTCATATAAATATAAATTTTATGCCATAATATTGTAGAGAAACTTGCATACAAATTTGAAAGTAATAACTTTTTAATGATGTCACCGTGTACTAAATACTTTAACCACCTGTATATTTAACTTAATTTGCAATTATGAAGGTATAGTAAATAACATTTTTGGTAAGGGGTTTCTTTTATAATTACATTACTAAATTCATTGAAACATCAAAGAAAATAACAATTTAATCTCACATAATGATATAAAAGTCAATATATTATAAAATAAGCGGTTTTTGGTCAAACTAAACATTTTTTTTATTGAAATTTCGTTATTGTTAAGTTAGATATCGTCAAATATAGACTTTGAAAAAGAAAAAGTTGACAAAACAATGAAGACTTTTTTATTTCTTATCCGATTTTAATTTTGAATGTCTCATTTTGTTCCTTGAAAGATTTCAGGGGGACTTACCCATATAAAAAATAAATAACATCAAATAACCTGCATAGTTACATATCTATAGTTTGTAAGTCCATACTCGTGTTTTTGTAAGTTTGAGCGTGTACAAGTATAAACTGTAGGCTGTAGGTAACTGTGCAGGTTAATCGATGTTATTTAATTTTTATATGGGTAAGTTCCAATGGAATCTTTCAAGGATCACAATGGGATCTTAAAAATTAGAATCGGATAATAAATAAAAAAGTCTCCACTGTTTTATAAACTTTTTCTCTTTTAAAGCCTAAATTTTACGATATCTAATTTTACAATAACGGAATTTCGAAAAAGAATTTTGTTAGTTTGACAAAACCCCCTTATTTTATAATATATTGACTTTCATATTATTGTGTGAGATTAAATTGTAGTAAAAAGTGTTTGTTTTTATGACATATAGCTACGCATACAACCTCCTTAAGTAGTCTATGTCGTGGTTCAATAAAAATGGCTTATATTGAAATAGCTGAATAAAATCATTCTGTACCGCGTGAGAGTTAGTCGCGTTCAATAAATTTAGTATTCTCATAAACAAACAAGAAAAAGAGTTAACGGCAACTTTCCTTTGAAACAATCGACGAGCCTCATCCCACTCTGGTGCAGCAATTTCACGGCGGCGATTTTTTCGCGCAAAGAAGTTCAGTGACACCGAGGCGCGCTCCAATTACAGCGCGGCACTTTCCTAAGATAGTCAGAAAAAAGCGCAAGTAGGCGAGTGTCATGCGAACGAAAAGGGGCGAGAGGGAAATATTGCACTTCAGGGATATCGCTGAGGTCGAAAAATTACAAAGTACTATTATATACTATATATTATAATGATTCAAAAATATTTAAATATAAAATAATTGCTGCGTTTTTAGGTAACTAAAATTAAAAAAGATATTGGGTTTAGTGTTGCTATTAAAATGTAATTATTTCTTTTTCTTTTTAGACTTTATAGCCCAGAATAAAATATACATCAAATGCTATAATATCATAAATTTAGTTTAATTAATAACAAAAATGTTAGTTTCTTCACATAATTTCTATTTCTACTTCTATTTTATCAGCGTATTTCAAATGATCGATCACACTTTATACCATCAATGTACAAAAAATACCATCCTTTAAACAATGTATAAAACTCAATCATAAAGATGATAAGGTGTGTGAACTAAGCAAGCGTCCATTTCTTCCATCTCATATGGTCAATTGCTTCTGTGTCCCTCTAACAAGAGAAAGACTCGCCGAATATACATTTACTCTTCTATATTTTCTTTCTGCATTGCCCCCGCGGGCGCGATATATACGAGAGCGAGAGATTATAAATCCTCTGTCGGGTCGTTTCGCCACTCACGACGCGCCGCTCGGGGGGAAGCGAGAAGTTCAAGAGCGAGTATATAGACTCTCGCGCAAGTCCGTAATATAGAGGCAAAGTAGTCGCCGCGACTGCTCGGTGCAGAAACGAGGTCATGCTTTTATTCCGGTGCCCAACGACAGAAAATATATATACGTGTATCTTGTGCGCGCCGCAGCCTTCTTTGAGCCTCGACCTTGCAGCACTTCTTCCTGGAGGAGATATGGCGACTATCTCTCTAAGAGCTTAGAGCCCCGAGCTCTGATATCGACAGTCGCGTGTAAAGCGATAATGATTCCGTATAGTCCGCGCTTGATAATCTACTTTGGGGACGCTGGCGATTCGAGAAGAAGCCTTTGTTGTCTTGGTCGGCCAACCGGAAAGCCTCGTTACGACCACTAAGATCTTCAGGATTAAAGAGGAGGTTGCTGGTGCTATATTGTTAACTGCTTTGTGCGGTATACCTTTTTTCAGGGGATGACTTTTCAAGAAAAAATATCAGGGAGACATTTTAAACGTAAAAACAAACTTGAATAAAAACTCTAAGTCTCTAATTCTCTGAAAATAATGTTGTCTGTTCAAGTAAATGTATATTTTAATACTTCATGAAACTCATTTATTTGAAATTAGTAAATATTTCTTAGTTTTGAACAATGATTTATTTAATTTGAATGAATTTTACTTAAATAAAATAAATATTATTTCTTGCAAATAAATTATATTTTAGACAGCATTGAAATGAATGTTTATTTGAATTTATGAATTTTGATTTGAGTAAATCAATTAACTATTTAACTTACAAAAAGAGTGTCCCACATGTGGGTAACGAATTTCGGATAGGCTTTGGGAGGAAGTTTCTAATACATAGAAACGAAGCTGAGTATCCATATTTTGTTCCAATGGGTTCTATTTCTCGAGATATGAGTTTTTTCACTACAATATGCGTCATTTTAATGAAAAATGGTATCTCTACTTTATACCATGACTACGTAAGTTTTGAAGCTAAAAGAAACGATGAAAAAATAAATAAATGCAGAAGGAAAGAGCTTTAATTAAAGCTGAAATGTGCTAGTCTTCATAAGGGGTGTCAATATAATGACTACGTAAGTTTTGACGCAAAAAATGTGTTATAAAAGTAAATAAAAGTAGTCGAAGAGATCTTTAATTTAAGTTTTGTTTCGTATAAAAATATTAGTCAGGCCTAAAGTTATTAACAATTGAAGATGGTGACTAAAAATGCATGAAAAACCAACGAATTTAAGAGACGAATTTCTTTTAAGGTTCATGCGTTTGCAGTCGTCATTTTCAATTTTTAATTACTTTGGACCGGATTAATATTTTTAAACGAAACAAAACTTTAATTAAAGCTCTTTCCTCCTATAAAAATTTTTAGCGTTAAAACTTACATAGTCATGATATAAAGTAGAAATACCATTTTTCATTAAAAAGACGCATATTCGGAGTAAAATAGCTCATATCTCGAGAAGAAGGGCTCATTGGAACAAAATACGGGCACTGGACTTCGTTTTTTGGTACCACAAAATCACTCCCCAAAGTCTTATCAAAATTCGTTTGCCACAAGTAGGACACTCCCCTTGTTAGATAATATAAAATGAGTAAATTTTATATAATACTTTCTTCAATGAAAGAAGTTAAGTTACAATTTGTATTTGGGACCATTCGTACTGATTCTGTATTAATCTTAACGCATATTTTTATATTTATTTTGGCTGCTTTTCTAGTTTACGTACTATTTATTTTTCTGGTAGAATCTGGTAGAAGTAATAATCTACTTGAGGCAAGTGGATGTGGGAAAATAGAATGTTTTTTCGATTCAAGAGGATTGCTATTACGTCGTCAAACAAAATTATTTCCTTTAGAGTCAAGTAGATTACATTTGCTTCTAACAATTATTTTTTTCAGTGAATAAAATCTATTAAATTACTCTATTGAAATCAGTCTTATTTACTCTATTTACGTCGTATTAATTTGAAAATTTACCACACACTTCAGCGAAATTCCATTTGTAACAATTGAAACATCCCGATATAAAAAATCGCTCTGCGCGGCTAAGTGGGTAGAAACCGCCCGGAGCGTATGGATTTCCAGAAAAGAATCATCTTGTCGCAGCATCAGCACAAAGGCGTCCGCACGTGCAAAACAAAAGAGAGTGAGAATTACGCGAAGACTGACGGTGTGTGTAGAGAGCAGAGAGCGCGCAGGAGAGTGAACGACGAGTAGCCGCGGAGAGAGAGTAGGCCAATGCCAATGTTAGCGGCTACCGGCCTGGCTAGAGGCTGCGTGTGCAGCTCGCCGTGCTGCAATAGGCGTGTGTGTAGGCAAACTTGATCGTGAAATGAAAACAGAAACGAGAAAACAACGGGGAAAAGGCCAAGCGCAGTTGCACTCGCCGCGCTCGGCCGGATGGACTTTCTGCGCTTTTACGTCTTCATTATAAAGGCTCTCGAAATGCGTATAATGCTAGTGATACTTTATACTAATCCTCAAAGGGGTTGTATAGATAGATAGATAGATATACTTTTTATTTTGATAACAATCAAAAATATGATGTGAAAGCGTGAAAGATTTTTGGCATTATTTGATTATTGATTAGAACTTGGATGTTGTTTGAGTTTTGCCAATGCAGTAAATTTAAAATACATTCATTTTATAAGCTATAACAATTAAATGCTTGTTTAGTTAATGTTTGTTTTGCTACTTTTTTGAAAATCTAATATAAATAAACAGTGCTTTAGCTTATAATACCTATTAGGATATTTTGAAAAATATCTTTGTACAGAACTCAGTGAAAAAGTTCCTTCATTGAGATACTATATACTATTTTTTCTGAAAACTCGTTTTTCTCAATAAGATTTAGTAAAAATTAGCTCTTTGTACCAATGCCTTGTGAGGGCACTGCAAGATGTGCCTGTTTTAAAAAATGTTTTCTTTGATATTGAGTTGTAGAACTCGATTGTGTTAATGAAATAAATTAATTCTATTTGGTCATTAAAATCATTATCGTTCCAATTCCAGAAGCTTTTCCACTAGTTAGAGTAAAATCCATGACCTGCAGCTGTGACACTATTCTTGTAAGCTATTAGACAATTGAGTCTCTTATCGTGGCTCAGCATTTCAAAGCATTAAAATTAGAAACATTTGAATATTTTAACACTGATCGAGGTTGATTCCAAGTATCAGCACGTCTTAAAATACGTCTGCAATAGTACATTAAAACGTAAGCGTTAATTCAAATGCCTTCGTTATAAATAAACTCGCGCCACTTTTTATTTACATTTGAGTAAATTAGATTTCAAGACGCATCTCTTGAGGCTCGAGGAAGGCTAAATTTCTTTGACGTGCTAAGTAATACGCAGTTTGAAGGGAATGTTTAGTGGTAAAATCCAAAAAATGTAAAAATATCAAAGTAGTAGGTTCTCATTTCTCAAAAATAATAATTAAATTTCCTACTGATATGAGATAATCTGTTTAATATTTATAAAAAAATAGTACTATAAATTGTTTTATCAGAATGCTTTTTTAAAGAACTTTTTGACACAGTGTGCGTAAAATGATATTTTAAGCACTCATTTGAGTGTGTAAAATGCTATTTTGCGCACTCATTGA